>CM028369.1:38780785-38783285 GCA_016624345.1 Platycodon grandiflorus | reverse complement strand
ATTGGCCTCTACACCACACATCCCAAAGAGCCAAAATATCGAAGTATTGGCATGGAAAATGAAAGAAACCCGCCCAATGCCTCCACACATCTTGGGCTACAACCGAATGCAATAGAAGATGAAACAAAGTCTCTCTATTGCCACCATTTGGACAACAAACACAACGAGAGGGCATATGAAAACCTCTAGATTCCAATTTTGCATCCACCGGAAGCCCATCATGCATCACTCTCCACCAAAAACCACTCACCTTGGTGGGAATATTAGGATGCCAAACCCGTGCCCCCCAATCAACCAACGGACTACGAACACGACAATGATCCCACCAAGCCGCTGTTTCAAACTCCCCACTTTTAGATAACGTAAACACCATTTTATCCTCTTTAGACGTATCAATACGAACCCTACGAACACTGTCATGTAAATCCGAAGGAATATACTGAATCACATCCTCCAAAATATGAATCCCATCACGAACAAGAAGGAGATGATCTTCCGGAAGAGGACCCCCTAACCTAGCTCCACACCAATTTTCCACCCAAAATTTAATATCCCCTTTACCAACCACCCATCGACTACAACTCTCCAACTGAGGAAGAAAGGTAGAAGCCGCTTTCCAAACATGAGAACTAGAAAAAGCATAATGACAACCATACTTACTTTGGATGAAGCGAGACCACAACGTGTCACCCTTATAAGCCACCCAAGCCAGCTTAGCTAACATAGCTTTATTCATGTCCTCTAGATGACGAATCCCCAAACCACCTTCCTTCAAAGGCCTGCACACCTTATCCCAAGAAACCCAATGAGCACGCCTATCCCCACCGCTGCTCCATAAGAAATTAGCCATGATACTCTCCATCTTGCGAAGCACCCCCTTCGGAACCTTCAACACCCCAAGAGAATAAATGGGAATACTGGATAAAACAGATCTGATGAGAGTAATCTTCCCACCAAAAGATAATAACCGCGCTTGCCACCCATCAACCCTCTTCAGAATCTTAGCCTCCAAAGCAGCAAAATGAACCCGACAAACCCGACCTTTAAGAAGAGGAATACCTAGATATGTCAAAGGAAACACCTGATGCATGCAGCCCGACCATCGATGAATGTTATCAATCTCGAATTGTCTCCGCTTCGAGCTAACATAAAAGCCACTCTTTTGAAGATTAATAAGCTGACCCGAAGCCCTTTCATACATAGCAAGAATACCCCTTAAGCCCTCTATAGACTTCCTCCTGCCATTGCAAAATAAAAGCATATCATCCGCATATAATAAGTGAGTCAAACGCACATCCCCTCGACCATGATCAAAAGCAGAAAAAACCTCATCCTGCAACGCCCTATGAAGAGCTCTAGAGAGAATCTCTGCGCAATGATGACAACGGAGAAAGAGGATCACCTTGCTTCACCCCCCTAGTCGAAGCAAAAAAACCGTGAGTAACTCCTCCCATACGCACTGAATACCAGTTACCCCTGACCAAACGACCAATCAACTGACAAAACTGATCATCAAAGCCAAAAACAGACAAAGCACGAAATAGGAAATCCCATTCCAATCTATCGTAAGCTTTCGACATATCCAACTTGAAAAGAACATTACCCCCAACCACCTTCTGATCAATGCGATGAACCATTTCATGAGCAATGGCAATGTTTTCCTGAATACCTCTCCCCTTAATAAAACCCGTTTGCTCCGGGGAAATAATTCGAGGAAGAACATTAGCTAACCGGAGGAAAGAATCTTGGAAATTACCTTATTCAAAAAGTAGACAAGCGATAGGCGTAAATCGAGAAACCAGTTGGCTGTCCACCTTAGGAAGCAACACCAAGACATTCGAAGAGAAACCATTAGGAAGATCCTCCCTAAATAAAATGATCTCACATTTGCCACCACATCGTCCGAATGATAGACCAACACCCACGAAAGAAATGACTGTGAAACCATCAACGCCAGGGGCACTACTAGCATTAAGAGACTTAATAGCTTCCCAAATCTCAGCCTCCTCCGGAACAGCTGAAAGCATGGCATTCTCGTCTGCAGTCACTCCCGGAACAATATCCTGAAAAAGTCTGTCATCTAACAAATGAGGACCAGAGGAAAAAATCGCCTCAAAATGAGCAACACCCACCGGCCTAGAATGACCTCATTATCACACCAAGAACCATCCGCCAAGCTTCAAAAATTTTGCCTTCGACGATCCTTCATAGAAGCATGAAAAAAAGAATTCCTATCCCCATCTGAACCCACAACCGACGAGATTGTTCTTCTGCATCTCAACCTCCCACCTACGAACTGAGCCAATTCTTGTTTTAAGCTTTAACTCAGCTGCCACAACATCATCACCTCCCATCTGAAGAGAATGATCCAGTCTAGTCAATTCATCTTGAAGAAAATCCATTTTACGATAAATATTACCAAAAACCTCCCAATTCCACTTTCGAGCTCGGCGCAAAACACGAAACTTTCTATGCAAACGAAATAACGGAGACCCAAAAC
>CM028369.1:38700638-38765685 GCA_016624345.1 Platycodon grandiflorus | reverse complement strand
GTTAGGTCCGAGGGTTGCTCGGTGTATAGGCTAGAGGGGGTGAATAGCCTATACTTGTATGTAATAAAATTTCATCCAATTTTAACATTTAAAATTGAGGAGTAGATGAAATGATTAATACAAGTTTATCATCTTCCTTATCGTAATGGCTAGCCGAAGTTAGAAACATAGGACATCCTAGATCGAGATGTAGATCATGGACATTCGAATCGCGATATGAAACATGCGGTTGGAAGATATATGTTGAACTTAGGCGATGGAAATGAGTTTGAGCGGCGGAAGAATAAACGGATAAGTTTAACAATTTAGATTAAAGTAACGTAAAGATTTGATATGAAAGAGAACTTGACAGTTGACTATAATCTGTATTAGATGCATCATTTACTTTCCTTAAACAGATTGCACATGATAAAGCAAATTATACAAGAAAGAGAAATCAAGGCTGAATGTAACAAATATATATATTATATTAAAATTCAGAGAGGTTTGCTCAAAGGCAAACATGCTTAGTACATCAACCTAGACTCTCTAACCTAGCAATCTCTTAGGAAGAAGGAAAGTGAAATGGAATACCCGAAGACTCAAATAAGAACTCTAATCCTAGCAGTTCCTAACAACCTTGGAGGTCTTGAAGGAAAGTGCTAGTGTTAGAGTGATGTGAGAAGAATATTAGGAGTTGTTCAAATAGCAAGTATTTGAACAACCGAGTGCTAAGCACTCGACCAAATATGATGACAACTTATTGCACAATCGGCACGCTTATAATGTAGTATAAGTCCGCCGATATGAATGCAATCTGGACATGTAAGTTCGGCTCTTCATCGGACATCTTCAAGCTTGATCGCTTCAACGATCGTAAGATACTTGGTCTCTTTCTTGGATGATGAAGTTGAGGCCATCGAAGAGACCGAGTTCTTCGAAGGAAGAAGAACTCAAATCAACAACAAGGTTGTTGATCGCGAGCTTCTCGGCTTTTGGATTTTCTTCTCTCTCTCTCACAAAGTGTTTGTTCTTACACTTGTGATTTCTCACTCAAGGAGTGGTTTGGATTGAAGAAATGAAGATCAATACCACAACCTTTCTCAAGCATAAGCATACACTTGTGTGTTCTAGTGCTTGTGCTCTCTCTCTTGTGCTCTTTAGAAATGAGGATGAGAGTCTTCTTATATAGCCGGAGAAGAAGAGGTGACCGTTGGTGTATTGAATAGGTTTATGCCCGTTGGTGATCGAATCTCATAATGCAGCGAGTACATTTTTGGATTTGTTGGGCAAAGACCTTCGCTTAGGTTTGAGTCTTGAAGATGATCGTGACACAGCCGGACATAGTTGGACGTGTCGAGCTTAGCCTGGATGCGGTTGATTGATGTGGACGTATCATTGCTTTGGCCGGAGTGCAGCGTCCGTGCTTGGCCTTTTCGGAAATGAAGCTTTGAAGACCGCGAACACATTCGAAGAGGAAATGTCTATTGGATAAACGTGAAGGTGCGACATCGATGCGTATCTTGGATTTGTCGACAGATCTTGTAACGGATCTATTTTGGCTTGAAGTGCGTTGAGTAACGACCGATGTATCTCGTGATCTTACGCGTTTCTGCAGCTTGTTCGATGAGGATTTGGCCGATTTCGAGATCGCCATTATAGAACCGCGATGTAGAAACCGCGATGGTCACGATGTTCCTCTTGAATAAATAGCTTCTCTGCGTTGTTCGATGAAGTGCTTTGGCGGATACGAGAATCGCCGATATAGAACTTGATGTAGAGATGGCTATTTAGGCGATCATAGCGAAGGAAATGTCGCTAGTGAGACATCGCCGATAGTCACGTCGTGGCAATTTGAAGAGCTTGATTCATATGAAGGTTTGTCATCATTCGGTAGGACAAAGACTCGGATATGTACAAAGACTTCCTAGTCTAATGACCTATGCATTGTTTCAACAAGTTGCCACACTAACCGTACGCAGCCCTTTTAGCCACTTGTGAAACATGCGTTGTAATGGGAACAAGCAAATCACCGTGTTGGAATATGCATACATATATATCGGTGATTTACGAGCATATTCCTAACAATCTCCTCCTATTTGCTTGGGACCATTACTACAATTGACTTATACATATAGCTCTTTAAAGCAGTTGTTCAATCCTTAGTAATAACATGCCACTACTGAATATTCAGTTTATATCAAGGCATGCCCTAGGTTGAACTTACAAGCGATAGCGTATGTATAGTCACCTATTGCTAAGTATTTACAGACTCAATAAATGAAAGAACAAATACGAAGCAATAACTGAAATGATTGTTAGGCAAATGATAATATTGCCTTAAGAGTGTGTTTCTTGCATCGGATGATCTGAAGAATGTTGCTCAAGCAAGAAGTAGAAAGTATAAGTAACTTGTTATCTAGTTCTTAATCGAATTGATTAAGCATCTTCATCTAGTCAGCGTATTATAATAGTCATATAGTATTTTGCTGTATGGGTAGATACACAATCTTACAACAGTCCTACAAGTTGTCTATCTCTCCTCCTTAATATTTGTCTATCTCTTCTCCTTAATATTTGTTTATCTCTCCTCCTTAATATTTGTTTATCTCTCCTCCTTAATATTTGTTTATCTCTCCTCCTTAATATTTGTTTATCTCTCCTCCTATTTGCTTATCTCTCCTCCTTACAAGTTCACACTTTCGGGAGGGCATTACAACTTCACAATCTCTCCTCCTTAATGAATATTGTTCTCAATAGTGTTAATCCTACTATAATTTCTTAAGGCCTAACTTTCTTCATAATCACTTGGGGCCATTACTTCCTTATTATAATCTCTCCTCCTTAATGGTTCATTGATTATTTGCAATTTTCACAATCTCTCCTTCTTTCCTCCTTACTAGTTCTTTCCTCCTTACTAGTTTTCTCCTCCTTACTAGTTGGGGTTATTACTACTTCACACATTACTACTTCACAATTACTTGGGGCCATTACTACTTCACAATCTCTCCTCCTTAATGGCCACAAGTTAAAGATAGATTGATAGTTATCAATTGAATTATGGAGTATTAGAAACTAAATATGAGAGAGAACATGCTTATGGTAATTCATAAGGTATGAATTTTGACAGGTAGAGGGAAGGAAGTTTGGTCTTGTTAAATGCTGTCTCTTTAGAAATGCCGAAGTGATTTGCTGGATGTAATTCTGCAGAGAATATAGACCGTATCGAGTAAATACAGTTACTTGTCATATTTACAAACTCTTAGTGTGCAGATAGCTTATGATACACAATTTTCATGTATGAGACATACATAATAGGATATCGAGGTTAGGAATTGTGTTTCCATTGCTTGTAAGAAGATTTTACAAGAATGTAGTGTGACAAGCTTTATTTTGTAATAGGAGTATCAAATAGGGTAAGTTTGTTTAATTAGTGATACCAATTGGTGAGTAGTAAATCATTCAAAATAGTCTCCTCCTTAAGGTATATCAAGTCGAAACAGGCAAGTATGGTTGAGTCTTATGCGACTTTTGTTGGATGCATGAGATATACATCTAAAACATGAGATGTAAGGTTTGCCTACGAGGTATTGTTGAAGTTCATCAAGAAAGTAAAGCTGCAGGCATAAACGAGTATGTACCAGACAAATTTTGAATACTTAACTCAAAAGAAAATGGCAAAAGTAGATAAACAGATGTTCACAAAATTAAACACGTTACCTATTTATCATAATAAAACAAAAGAGGATTAGTTTGATAAAAGAGACCTAGCTAGTCATCCTAATGAGGTAGAGTTAAAGGATGAAGGTCTGCGATTCTAATCGAAGGAACATTGACCGCCGAATTTGACAGAATGGGCGTTCTTTGGTTGAAGCTCCTCCCGAGATGAGGGTTGCTCAAGGTGAGCATTTGAGGCGATGGGAGCGGGGCGATAGTAGCGGTATTGTCTCTTGTGGGAATCCAAGGGATGAAATTGGATACATTGTTCTGGGGTCTCGAAGACGATTCCTTACACGACGAGAGATTCGACGAGGTCGTTGAATCACTTGAGGAAGAGGAGTGGCAAGAAGGACCATCATACGATGACGCCATTCAGTGTGGGAGATGGGTCGATGAGGAGGACTAGGCGATTTGGTGAACACATGATGCAAATGACTCTATTGGTGGAGAAATTTTGAGGTACGCAAGTCGGTTCTTTGTTTTGGAGACGATACCAATTTTATACCACTTTTTGAATTTTTGAGAAGATGAAAGGGTTTCTTGATTAGAGGAATGGGAAAAGACATTTTGGGGGCTTAAAGAAGTGAGTGCATTTAATGACATAGTAATGATAGTCTGATTTGGGATTATGTCATCATGCTTAGTGTAATTATGGCTAGTACATAGGCAGTCTAGAAGATATGTATATTAATATTATTTTCAAACAAGAGGTTTAAAATTAATTTGTGACCAGATTAATTTGATTGCCTTTATTGTGATATTAATGGGTACAACTGCTTCTAGAGATATTATGAGCTGTTATTTTACTTCAAGCGAGTTGTTTGAGTAAATTAATCAAAAATAGAACGGCATTGGTTGTTTAAGGACGAATTGGGGACAAAACAACTTGACCAAGCCATATGACACGGTTGTACATGACACATATGTGGAAGTTTTAGATGAATGTGTCTTAAGATTGTCGATATCAATCTTGAAGTCGATACCAATTTTGAGAGATTTGATGAGTCTTTTAATGAATGAAGACACTATCAAGAGTTGTATTAGATATTTGCTAAAGTAGGAGCTGCGATATCAATTGTTATGTCTATTATTGGTAGTGTGATTAATATCGGCTAAGGTAAGGACAGTGATACCAATTGAATAGACTCTATTTATAATGGACATCAATCTATTTAAGATTAATAAAGCTTAGTAAGAATATTAAATAGACCAAGTATGTGAGATATTGAATGTGTACCTGAAGTGATGTCCGTTCTTCTTTCTGTCCAACAGATCTAGGTCATTTACATCAAAAGAAGAGATCTGCAGACTAGAATTGATCTGAAGAGAGTGAGACGTAGCCTATATACAGCAGGGGTCATATCGGTGTTCACTCCGAGGAAGGACTTAATATTTGAAAATATTAGTCTTCCCAAGAATTCTTGAATGTCGACTATCTTGAGGATAGGTCGAGTTACTAGAGATTTTTAACTACATCCTTTTTGACAAAGAATCACATGATAAGGTGTAGCGAGTGTTTTGAATTCAATCGTATACCAATTAGTTGTTGAGCCATTATAATGGGAACAACTAATCAAGCCTTTATAACTACAATCTCATAAGGTACATAAGATTTTGTAGTTGTCGTAACTAAGAACACAAAGTCTTTGTTGAATTGTCTTGAAAGGTTCGATTTAGCGACACCGTTGTTCAAAGCAGATTTACTAATAATCTTGACCTTTTAATCATGAAGGATAGAGATTGAGTAATAGCGGATTCCTTGATAGGTTGACATGAAGGTCATGAATACTGCGATGCCTATTTGTTAAGAGACTATAGGTTTGGCGGAACTTGAATTTACTCATTGTGAAAAGATTAAATTCGAAAGGCAATTATCATGGTGTCTAAGGATGAAAGTTAAGCGTAGTAGAAGACCATAACTCGATGTAGCAGTTGTTCAAGAATGGTTTCGATGGGATGTCGGCGAGTTTGTGTCTTGGTAGAGTGACCATTTCATTAAGAGCAATTCTTTTAATCACCGAATAAAATGGAGATAATAAAGAATAATAAGTTTGATCAACACACTTAACACATTAGTTCATGCTATCAAAGGAATGCGACAAGTAGATAAGCATGAGTAGAAGTTGCGAGCTTGTATTCAATAATCCAAGTAGTTTTACACATTATGTTGCAAGGATCGGTGATTACAAGAACAATACAAGCTGGATTTTTGAGTGACTGCAGATTACATGAGAAAGATACATAATGATTCAATTTACGAAAGAGATACATGTTACAAATTTGTGTCCTATAGGTCCTAATCCTAGACATTAGATGAGGAGTCATCAGTCAAGGATTTAGAAGGAGTTGGATGATAGGAAGATGGCCGTGTTCTTTTTGATTTCCTCCAACTCTCGGGGAGCGAGAACATCTTCACTTCTTCGGGTCATTATGAGAGCACCGAAGGGTGATGGCCGTCAAAGATGTCTTGCTTGGCCCATGAATCCCCTTTGATATTCACGGACTTATGGTCGTTGTTAGCGATTCGTCATCTTTGTCAATTCCATATTAGCTACTTAATTGGCCGAATTATCGCATCGGCCATCTTTGAGGTGATGGTCGGCATACCTACATATAACGAAGACTTGTTGCACATGGCAATATGTTAAATGTTTTCCAAACATTTGACATTTCTTTCAGGATCTTTTACGTGAAGTTCAAGTATGCAGCGAGACTTCCAAAAGTGGAATGAGTATGTGCTAATTGATTTTCCCAGTGATTCATCTGTAGACATTTTAGAGTATCAATGAGATTGATAGCTAAAAGTTAGAAGAGAGAATGAAATCACTTTTACTGGCATTAATTGATGGTTTTCTATCTTACTTTTAAAACTAATTGACTAAAAGAGTTCTTAAGTGTTCGACAATCATGGTTTGCGCATATAAATCATGCTTGATGGCAAACTTCTATGATTATCGGACGAGACAAAGAAGATCTTTTTATCAATTGTTTTCTCAACAAGATTGTGGAACCATAATTAATGATTTCGATACACAAGACTTGATGCAATTTCTCTCATGTTGGTAGCTGTGAATAAGAAAGGATTTTAGAAAATGATTTTCACGAATGTTTGGAGATACATTATTGAGAGAAATTTAGATTAGCTCTTGTGAAATAACGAAATAAAATCGAAACAACTCGAATGAATATGAAGAAATCATACCCGTTGTTGAGGAATTGTCTTGATCCAATCTTAGGACTTGGGTTTAGTAACATTTGTGAGATTTTGAATCATCGATTTGTAACTAGTGTAATCTATAGGCGGTTTGTGAGTTTTGTCATAGTAGAGATTTGAATGAAGAAGGAGCTCTACTTTACTCACGGAGGTTAGGCGAAGGATACTCAATAATGAAGCATTCTTGTTGAGTTGTCCTTCGATCACGCCTTGCGGGGATAGGTGTGAAGTCTAGATATTCTCAAGATTCTTGGTAAGGATTGATGTTGACTCTTGTCGTTTTCCAAGATTTTGAAAATAGTCTTAACTTTAATCGAAGCGGTCAAACTTCGAAAAGTGTGCCTCCACCTTTAATAGACTTGAGAGAGTAGGTCTTTAAAGGGTTTTTACTTCTATAAGTCAGCACATACAAGCGAGCTTATGAAGTGTTGGTTGCGAATGTGGAAATTCACCAACTACGGGGTTTTGAAAAACATTTGAAACCGGTGATAGGAAAATCTGATTTGTTTTTGAAAAACCATTTGCATAAAACAAATCATACAATCAATGTATATTAATAAAAGTGCGGTATGACGGTTATTATGCATTGTTGTCGATGATATGTATGAGCATATTAGTTCGGCGAGACATGAGCACGAGTCATTAGAAAGCAAATAGCTAACTTTGTTTTGTATAGGCATGAGAGAGGGTCTTTATCAACTCCTTTGGACTTATCGCAGATTTTTCACTTCATTGTTGTAAAGTCCAGCGGTGAAGATTTTGACCTTGAGTGAGTGAAGGACATGAGTGAATTCTCATGAGTGATCGCGATCCTTCATGAATCGGCGGCCATGTTACTATCTGCCGATGGAGAGAGATGTTGCATGATTGACCTTTTCGTCATATGAGTTCTGCCCAAAGTACTCATAGAGAAAATTAGCAACATTTATGAGCTAAAGATAGCTCTAGTAATCCAATAATACAAATGAGACTTAATAAGCATGACAAAAGAATAATTATTCAAAATACGGCTTATAAGTGTAACCCAAAGTGTTAAGAAATTAGGAGGGGTTACTTCCTCATTAAACTCTTTGAACGCGTCTGCTCATAGTCGTTGAAGCACCGGTTCTAATCGAGCATAGGTTCTTTGAGTGTATTCTTGCTCGGTGAGGCTTTTCATTGAAGGAAGACAAATTCATCATTGATGTCCTTAGGCCAAGAACTTACAATCTCGGTGATTTTGAAGATGACATATCTTTGATTTCCTTTGAATTTCCTTTGAAACTCTTCTTATTTCCTCTGCTCTAAACTTTTATAAAAAGTTTTCTTGAGAAGGTGTTGGATTGGAACAATCGTTAGCCTTATGTCAAGAGAGCATGTTTTGGAAGGGATTCTAAGTAATTCATCTATCAAATATGAGTTTAACCCATTTGCCAAAGAAGATACCAAGATTTAAGAACGATTTATGAAACATGCATAATCCTTAGCAAGTCAACCTCCACTATAATACTTCTCTTCACAATATCAATGTAATTCGATATATGATAAATTTTCTTATAGTGAACACATTGTCATCACAATACTCTTTCTCACATGTTTTTGAAAACAAAATTTATTTTGATTTGAAGATGGTTTTCAAAAGGCTTTCGGGATTCTCGGTCAAAAGGTTTTTGTGGATAAAAGATTTTGAAAAGACTCCTTTTGACTATGCATCTAATCGAGCGGCGGGATCTAAACTCTCGGGTTATTAAGCTGAAATAAGGTTTAAGTCGGCTCGATACCAATTGTTAGGTCGAGGGTTGCTCGGTGTATAGGCTAGAGGGGGTGAATAGCCTATACTTATGTAATAAAAATTTCATCCAATTTTTAACATTTAAAAATTGAGGAGTAGATGAAATGATTAATACAAGTTTATCATCTTCCTTATCGTAGCTGCTAGAAGTTAGAAACATAGGACATCCTAGATCGGCGGATGTAGATCATGGACATTCGAATCGCAGATATGAAACATGCGGTTGGAAGATATATGTTGAACTTAGGCGATGGAAATGAGTTTGGCGGAAGAATAAACGGCATAAGTTTAACAATTTAGATTAAAGTACTGTAAAGATTTGATATGAAAGAGAACTTGACAGTTGACTATAATCTGTATTAGATGCATCATTTACTTTCCTTAAACAGTTGCACATGATAAAGCAAATTATACAAGAAAGAGAAATCAAGGCTGAATGTAACAAATATATATATTATATTAAAATTCAGAGAGGTTTGCTCAAAGGCAAACATGCTTAGTACATCAACCTAGACTCTCTAACCTAGCAATCTCTTAGGGAAGAAGGAAAGTGAAATGGAATACCGAAGACTCAAATAAGAACTCTAATCCTAGCAGTTCTAACAACCTTGGAGGTCGGGAAGGAAAGTGCTAGTGTTAGAGTGATGTGAAGAATATTAGGAGTTGTTCAAATAGCAAGTATTTGAACAAGCGAGTGCTAAGCACTCGACCAAATATGATGACAACTTATTGCACAATCGGCACACTTATAATGTAGTATAAGTCGCCGATATGAATGCAATCTGGACATGTAAGTTACGGCTCTTCATCGGACATCTTCAAGCTTGATCCGCTTCAACGATCGTAAGATACTTGGTCTCTTCTTGGATGATGAAGTTGAGGCCGAAGAGGCGAGTTCTTCGAAGGAAGAAGAACTCAAATCAACAACAAGGTTGTTGATCAGCGAGCTTCTCGGCTTTTGGATTTTCTTCTCTCTCTCTCACAAAGTGTTTGTTCTTACACTTGTGATTTCTCACTCGAAGGAGTGGTTGGATTGAAGAAATGAAGATCAATACCACAACCTTTCTCAAGCATAAGCATACACGTTTGTGTGTTCTAGTGCTTGTGCTCTCTCTCTTGTGCTCTTTAGAAATGAGGATGAGAGTCTTCTTATATAGTGGAGAAGAAGAGGTGACCGTTGGTGTATTGAATAGGTTTATGCCCGTTGGTGATCGAATCTCATAATGCGGCGAGTACATTTTGGATTTGTTGGGCAAAGACCTTCGATTAGGTTTGAGTCTTGAAGATGATCGTGACACAGTGGACATAGTTGGACGTGTCGAGCTTTGGATGCGGTTGATTGATGTGGACGTATCATTGCTTTGGGAGTGCGGCGTCCGTGCTTGGCCTTTTCGGAAATGAAGCTTTGAAGACCGCGAACACTTTGTTCGAAGAGGAAATGTCTATTGGATAAACGTGAAGGTGCAGACATCGATGCGTATCTTGGATTTGTCGACAGATCTTGTAACGGATCTATTTTGGCTTGAAGTGCGTTGAGTAACGACCGATGTATCTCGTGATCTTACGGTTTCTCGGCGGTTGTTCGATGAGGATTTGGCCGATTTCGAGATCTGCCATTATAGAAGCTGGCGATGTAGAAACCGCGATGGTCACGATGTTCCTCTTGAATAAATAGCTTCTCTGGTTGTTCGATGAAGTGCTTTGGCGGATACGAGAATCTGCCGATATAGAGCTGGCGATGTAGAGATGGCTATTTAGGCGATCATAGCCGAAGGAAATGTCGCTAGTGAGACATCTGCCGATAGTCACGTCGGTGGCAATTTGAAGAGCTTGATTCATATGAAGGTTTGTCATCATTACGGTAGGACAAAGACTCGGATATGTACAAAGACTTCCTAGTCTAATGACCTATGCATTGTTTCAACAAGTTGCCACACTTAAGTCGCGACCCTTTTAGCCACTTGTGAAACATGCGTTGTAATGGGAACAATCAAATCACTGTGTTGGAATATGCATACATATATATCAGCTGATTTACAGGCATATTCCTAACAGTAAGAGTCTTCTTATATAGCTGGAGAAGAAGAGATGACCGTTGGAGTATTGAATAGGTTTAAGCCCGTTGATGATCTGAATCTCATAATGTAGCAGAGTACATTTTTGGATTTGTTGGGCAAAGACCTTCAGTTAGGTTTGAGTCTTGAAGATGGTCCGTGACAAGTGGAGAGTTGGACGTGTCGAGCTTTGGATGCGGTCCCGATTTGGACGTATCATTTCTTTGATGGAGTGCATCGTCTGTGCTTGGCCTTTTGGAAATGAAGCTTTGAAGACCGCGAACAACATTACGAAGAGGAAATGTCTATTGGATAAACGTGAAGGTGCAGACATCGATGCGTATCTTGGATTTGTCAGACAGATCTTATAACGGATCTATTTTGACTTGTAGTGCGATTGAGTAACGACCGATGTTTCTCGTGATCTTATAGTTTCTCGCGGTTGTTCGATGAGGATTTGGGGATCGAGATCTGCTATTATAGAAGCTGGCGATGTAGAAACCGATGGTCACGATGTTCCTCTTGAATAAATAGCTTCTCTGCGGTTGTTCGATGAGGTGCTTTGGCGACTACGGGGTTAGATGTAGAAGCTGGCGATGTAGAGATGGCGATCATAGCTAAAGGAAAATGTCGCTAGTGAGACATTTGCCGATGGTCACGTCATTGGCAATTTGAAGAGCTTATTCATATGAAAGTTTGTCATCATTCGGTAGGACAAAGACTCGGATATGTACAAAGACTTCCTAGTCTAGTGACCTATGCATTGTTTCAACAAGCTGCCACACTAAGTCGCGACCCTTTTAGCCACTTGTGAAACATGCGTTGTAATGGGAGCAAGCAAATCACGTGTTGGAATATGCATACATTTATATCGGTGATTCACGGGCATATTCCTAACAATCTCCTCCTATTTGCTTGGGACCATTACTACAATTGACTTATACATACATCTCTTTAAAGCATTTGTTCAATCCTTAGTAATAACATGCCACTAATGAGTATTCTTTTTATATCAAGGCATGCCTAAATTTGAACTTACAAGCGATAGCGATAGCGTATGTATAGTCACTTATTGCTAAGTATTTACAGACTCAATAAATGAAAGAACAAATACGAAGCAATAACTGAAATGGTTGTTAGGCAAATGATAATATTGCCTTAAGAGTGTGATTCTTGCATTGGATGATCTGAAGAATGTTGCTTAAGCAAGAAGTAGAGAGTATAAGTATACTGTTCATATTGTTCTTAATCGAATTGATTAAGCATCTTCTGTGACGCCCCGACCCGGATTCCAATGCGAAATCCCGAGGTCGACGCGCCAAAACAACAAACAATAAACGATAAAAATAATAAAAGCGCGTGGCGCAACAATTCGTACGCACCACAAAACCCGTTTAACAAAAACTTTTGATAAGGTAAAATCAATCATCGGCGACGTTACAGCCGGAACCCAACTAATAAAACACAAGTATAAGTTTGAAGAGACACCTTTAATAATATTAACCACCTCGGCCACAACATGGAACCAACTTATACAAAAACCACGAGCTACGACATGCTGGGAAAATAACGAGTTAAACATTTTTCAAAGTATACGAGCTCGACATACACGTGTCGGCTACCAAAAGAATAAGAGGTACAAACAGAGTATCCATACTACCCAAGTAAAGTCTACATGACTTTACTTAACCAATCGTCCTCACCAAAAGAATTGTCTAACTATTAACAAAAGAGTTCCATGGCTATCAAAACAAGAGACCACCTGCGAGCTAAGCGACAGAACTAATCGGCCTCACCGCGAACTTCCCGCCTGGCTCGGATCTAAGGAAAACAATTAAACAACAAACGGGGTGAGTCGAAACTCAATAAGTTACTAAATGCAACTATATGTCATGGCATAATGCTCAACGATAACTTTAACATTTCAAAACATTTATATATCACAACCAACATGTAACATCATATTGATATACACATAATACGTCTCATTTAGCACCTTGATGTTCACATAAGTGCTCGTAATAAACCACATTACAAAGGATATGATATTTCTTTGTCCATTCTTTGCGTTGCTCTGCAATACACAAAATAACCAAACGTGTCCTCGATACCCGTGTGTGTGGTATCGACGTCCCGATAAACCTATCGAGTTCAAACTTAGCAAACCAAAGCCATGCGTATTGCTACAACAATGGGGCTACTTCTCAACTGTGGCCAACAGAAGAGGGGTGTGTGAAACTCCGGTACGGCGACTTATGGCGATCACAAACGTTAATTTGTGAAGACCATAGGTCGTCCTACCTTACTCAACCAACGACGCCAGCTGGACTTACACAATGCACAAATAGATGTTCTTATTCATCTAATGCAAATAACCGTCAAGTTCAAAAGTAGTGAACTTGACAAATGACAAGTAGATTATTCTATTTCATCACTCATCATCATTTAACAAATATGTAAACATTCGATTCAACACATTAGAGCTATACACAAGTCTCTAATTTAACAGTATCAAAGTACGGAGGACTAGAATCTCGATCATTCGGGCTCTAAACCTCGTAGTAATCTAATATGTTGTTCGGGGAGTCATAATCTTCCCTAAAATCTACTTCTCGGAATCATTACTAGAGTTCACCAAATTAGGGTTTCAATGCTAAGTGCAAGACCACCCATTTTCAAGTCTCAAGTTCTCTATTTGTTCAAATCCTAACATTTATGTGCCAACCTTGTTCATTAACATCATTCAACACATACTCATAGCACAAGTATAATGTACCCATCTCAACCTAGAGATTTATACATATAAAGCAAGTCATACAACAATATTGATGATCTAACACACTTTGAAGCTTAAGCATACAAAGGGGGTTTAGTAACTTACCTCGTGACGAAAATCAACACAACAAAAGTAAGATCGAAGCCACCCAAGTTGTTCCCTAGCTCAACCCCAACACAATGACGGTCTCGGATCGTCGATCGGACGGTTGGATCTCGGGAACACACTCACACACACTAATCTCACTTTCTCCCCACACACACACTCCTAGGCTTTAATGGTGAAAATGGAGGGAAGAGTGGAGAGAAATGAAGTCTCTCCACCCATTTAAGTGACTATGTTTCAGACTTGGGAAGGGCAATGACGTGGCTCAAGGAGAGCCACACAAGTGGTGTGTTTTAAGGGTACAAAAGTAATTCCAAAATTCTGATTTTTGAACCAGCCCGACTTGCACGGCCGCGTCAAGAAACACGCACGGCCGTGCCACTCTCGCACGGCCGTGCCAAGGAAGGCTGCACGGCCGTGCAAAACTTTCTGGAAAAAGGGTGACTCTCTTGCACGGTGCCAAATAAAGGCCGTGCCAAACATTCGGAAAGGTTTGACAATGTTGCACGGCCGTGCAAAAGGCACACGGCCGTGCAACACTCGTCAACATACTTCTATTTTTACTCTACCTCATTGGTTGGAACACTTGGGCACTCCTAGGTGTGATCGTACAACACTGGTAATACATCAAATGAACATCATAGATCATAACAAGCGATCTATCAACACACAATAATCATAACAATTCTCATAAACATGAAATTAACATGTAAAGCAAAGCATAATTCCATTAGCATATTAATGAAACAAGTTTAACACATAAGCTAAGTAAATCATGCGTAAGAGGATTCGGGGTGTTACATCCTCTCCTCCTTAAAAGAATTTAGTCCCTAAATTCCTTACCAAGTTCATCGAAGAGATGAGGGTATTTCTCACGCATATCGGCCTCGGTCTCCCAAGTAGCTTCCTCAATGTCGTGATTCCTCCAAAGTACTTTAACTAGTGGGATCCGTTTGGTCCGTAAGGTTTGTTCCTTAGTGTCAAGAATCTTTACCGGTTGCTCGACATATGATAGATCGGGCTCGAAGGTAATATCCTCATACTCTAACACATGCGAGTCGTCCTTCATGTACTTCCGAAGCATAGACACGTGAAACACGTTATGAATTTCCGACAACGAAGGCGGTAATGCAATCCTATATGCTAAAGTCCCCACTTTCTCGAGAATCTCAAACGGACCAATGTATCTCGGTGATAATTTCCCTTTCTTGCCAAACCTCTTAGTACCCCTGCGTGGCGATACTTTAAGAAACACAAAATCTCCTACCTGAAACTCGAGATCTCGTCTCCGATTATCGGCATAGCTTTTCTGTCGACTCTGTGCAGTAAGTAGTCTATCCCGAATAATCTTCACACTCTCAACCGACTGTTGTACTAACTCCGAACCCCAAATTTTTGCTTCGCCAACCTCATCCCAACAAATCGGTGACCTACACTTCCGACCATACAAAGCCTCGTACGGCGCCATCCCAATACTCGCTTGAAAACTATTGTTATAGGCAAACTCCGCTAAGGGTAAATGAGTATCCCAACTTCCCTTAAAGTCTACCGTGCACGCACGCAACATATCCTCAAGTACTTGAATTAACCTCTCCGATTGTCCATCCGATTGAGGGTGAAAGGCCGTACTAAAGTTCAATTTCGTCCCCATAGCTTCCTGTAACGCCTGCCAAAACCTCGAAGTAAACCTCGGATCTCGGTCCGACACAATACTCACTGGAACCCCATGCAACCTCACTATCTCTTGAATATACAATGCCGCCAACTGACTCAAAGAATATGTTATCGCAATAGGAATAAAGTGTGCCGATTTTGTCAACCTATCCACAATAACCCAAACGGCATCAAATCCTCGACGAGTACGGGGTAATCCTGTCACAAAATCCATTGTGATGTGCTCCCACTTCCACTCGGGAATCTCAAGTGGTTGCAACAAACCCGCTGGCCTCTGGTGCTCGGCTTTTACTTGTTGACAAGTCAAACATCTCGAAACATACTCTGCAATTTCTCGTTTCATCCCACTCCACCAAAACTGTTTCTTTAAATCCCTATACATTTTGGTACTCCCCGGATGTATAGTGTACTTTGCCTTATGGGCCTCATCAAGAACTTGTCGTCTAACCACCTCATTCGAAGGAACGCAAACTCTTCCCCGAAATGTAAGAATTCCATCACTGTTCATCGCAAAGTCGGGTGTTTTTCCCTCGTCCATCTCACTAATTATCTTAACAATTTCTGGGTCATCAACTTGAGCCTCTTTAATCCGTTGAAACAAAATGGGTGTGGCTCGAATATTCGCAAAGATTATCCCCCGTTCTGTCTCGGAAGGATTCCAATCTCGCAAATCCTCCAACATCTTCCATTCTCGAACCATTAAGCAAGAGACATACGTCTTTCTACTCAATGCATCCGCTACAACATTCGCTTTCCCGGGGTGATAAAGGATCGTACAGTCATGGTCTTTCAATTTCTCCATCCATCTCCGTTGTCTCATGTTCAACTCCTTTTGCGAGAAAAGGTATCTCAAACTCTTGTGATCCGTGAAGACCTCAAACTTTGCTCCGTATAGATAATGTTTCCACTTATGCAACGCAAACATAATCGCAGCCAACTCTAAATCATGAGTAGGGTAATTCTGTTCGGAAGCTGTCAATTTCTTCGAAGCATAAGCAATAACCTTCCCATTCTGCATAAGTACACAACCCAAGCCTTCCTTCGAGGCATCACTATACACCACGAAGTTGTCACCTCCACTAGGCAACGTCAAAATAGGAGATGTCGTCAAGCGTCTTTTCAACTCTTGAAAACTAGACTCACATTTCTCATTCCACGCAAACGGTGTCGTTTTCTTCGTCAAATTCGTCAGAGGTGTAGCAATCTTGGAAAATCCCTCAATGAATCTCCGATAGTACCCCGCCAAACCCAAGAAACTACGAACCTCGGTATCGTACTCGGTGTTTTCCACTTTCTGCCTCTACCTTGGATGGATCAACTGCTATCCCATCCCTCGAAACCACATGACCCAAGAATGATACCTTCTCTAACCAGAAGGCACACTTGCTAAACTTAGCATACAACTGTTTCTCCCGAAGAACCGATAATACTACCCTCAGGTGCTGCTCATGTTCTTCCCGTGACTTAGAGTACACAAGTATGTCATCGATAAAGACCACTACGAAACAATCTAGATATTGATGAAACACACGATTCATCAAATCCATAAATACTGTCGGTGCGTTTGTCAACCCAAACGGCATAACCACAAACTCATAATGTCCATATCTCGTGCGAAAAGCAATTTTGGGAATGTCTTCCGCTCGAACTTTCAACTGGTGATACCCACTCCTCAAGTCCAACTTGGAATACACAACCGACCCTTGCAATTGGTCGAATAGATCATCGATGTGCGGTAAAGGGTACTTGTTCTTGATTGTCACCTGATTCAATTGTCGGTAATCGATGCACAACCTCAAAGTACCATCCTTCTTTCTCACAAATAAAACTGGAGCACCCCAAGGTGATACGCTTGGTCTAATGAATTCCCTATCAAGAAGTTCCTGTAACTGCTCTTTCAATTCTTTCAACTCCACGGGTGCCATTCTGTAAGGGGCCTTAGAAATAGGAGTAGTCCCTGGTAATAGCTCAATACAAAACTCTACTTCCCTATCGGGAGGCATATCATAGTCGGTCGAAAACACATCAGGAAATTCACAAACTACCGGAACTTCCTCTAACTTTGGTGTGGAAATACTCTTGTCAACTACACACGCCAAATAACCCGTACACCCACGTGACAATAACTTTCTAGCCCTCAAAGCAGAAATAACATGTATACTACTCTTAACAGCATCACCCACAAATACAAACTCGGGAACACCCGACATAGCAAAAGTAACCTTCTTACTATGGCAATCTACTAAAGCATGATAAACACACAACCAATCCATGCCAAGTATCACATCAAAATCACGTATGGGCAGCACAACCAAATCAGCATGCAAAGTGTGATCACCTATCAGTATGTCACAAGCTCGGTATACTCCGAAGCCAACATATGTTCCCAACGGGTAGACACCTCAAGCACGAAAGGTAAGGATTGGGGCAACACACACAAATTTTTCACAAAATGAGATGCAACATACGAATGTGATGAACCAGGATCTATAAGAACTCGTGCTCTACTACCGAAAACAGAAAGACTACCTCCTATCACGGACGTAGACTCGGCACTCCCGTTGGTCGAGCGCAAAAACACGACCACGAACCTTGGGCCTACCGTCATTGTCTCTCTTCGTAGCGCTAGACGGGCGACTCGCACTCCCGACCGACTACCCTTTGGTTTGGGGCAATCCCTTTTCAAGTGACCCGCACGGTTAAAGCATTGCCCTGGTTTATACCCCAACTTACTCAAGCAAATGTTCTCCGTATGACCCGGCCTTGAACAATAATTACATATCACCGGAGCACCTCGTTGCCCCTGAGAAGAAGAAGAACTGTTCCCTCGTCCACCCGATGATTGTCTTGATTGCACATCGGAAGGTGCCTGTTCGATTTCCCTGCGGTTGTTGTTGTTGTTGTTGTAGTTACCCGATTGCCCGAACCTTGTCCTCGCCCGTGGGGCGAAGACCGTTGAGAACTCGCATTCATTCTCCCCTTATGCTCCTCGATGTCACTTTCATTCCATATGCTCGGTCCACCGCACTACGGTAATCGCTAGCCGTAGCGACGCAGGCCTTCCGATACTCGGTCTTCAGCCCCTTGATAAACTTCTGTGTCTTCCTAGCCTCATTTGGAACCAAATGAGTACAATAGCGTGCCAACTCGGTGAACTTAGCCGAATACTGAGCCACCGACATGCTACCCTGCTCAAGATCATAGAATTCCCTCTCTCTCTTCTCCCGAACCACGGCTGGAATGTACTGGGCCTTGAACTCCCTCAAGAAATTAGGCCAAGTGTGGGGTACTCCCTGCAACTCCCAGCTCCCCTGTAGCACTTGCCACCAGTGCTCTGCTACTCCCTCTAGCTTGAACACTGCCAGAGTGACCTTCTCATCATCAGTGCAACCCAGAGCTGCAAATATTTTCACTATGTGCTCGATCCACAATTCGGCCTTAGTGGCATCGGGCTCTCCCAAAAAAGTTCGGGGTTTCATCTTTAAGAATCTCTCAAGTGTGGTTGTGTTGTTTCTCGGTCTTGCTTCCGGTTCTAGCACTACCACTTCCGGTTGTGGTGCCCCCACCTCCGGTTGTGGTGCCTCTACTTCAGGTTGCGGCCTTGCCCCCGCATTCATCCGCTGAGTCATCTCATTCATCAACTCGAGCATCCTGCGGTACATGTTTGCCATCTCCTCATTTTGGTTGTTTTGGTTCTGTTCCGGGGAATCATTACGAGGACGGTTGACGTTCCCCGCTCCCTCATCGCCCCCTCCGGCATTCGCACCAGCCCTACTGGTACTCGCTCCGTTCCTAGTTTCCACCATTATGACCTACACACATCACTCGACGTTAGGATTCTCAACAATAAACCATACCCACCTAGGCCAAGGAACCTATCCTGGCGACAGCAAAACCATTGCTCTGATACCAACTGTGACGCCCCGACCTGGATTCCAATGCGAAATCCCGAGGTCGACGCGCCAAAACAACAAACAATAAACGATAAAAATAATAAAAGCGCGTGGCGCAACAATTCGTACGCACCACAAAACCCGTTTAACAAAAACTTTTGATAAGGTAAAATCAATCATCGGCGACGTTACAGCCGGAACCCAACTAATAAAACACAAGTATAAGTTTGAAGAGACACCTTTAATAATATTAACCACCTCGGCCACCACATGCCGGAACCAACTTATACAAAAACCACGAGCTACGACATGCTCGGGAAAATAACTGAGTTAAACATTTTTCAAAGTATACGAGCTCGACATACAAGTGTCGGCTACCAAAAGAATAAGAGGTACAAACAGAGTATCCATACTACCCAAGTAAAGTCTACATGACTTTACTTAACCAATCGTCCTCACCAAAAGAATTGTCTAACTATTAACAAAAGAGTTCCATGGCTATCAAAACAAGAGACCACCTGCGAGCTAAGCGACAGAACTAATCGGCCTCACCGCGAACTTCCCGCCTGGCTCGGATCTAAGGAAAACAACTAAACAACAAACGGGGTGAGTCGAAACTCAATAAGTTACTAAATGCAACTATATGTCATGGCATAATGCTCAACGATAACTTTAACATTTCAAAACATTTATACATCATGACCAACATGTAGCATCGTATTGGTATACACATAATACGTCTCATTTAGCACCTTGATGTTCACATAAGTGCTCGTAATAAACCACATTACAAAGGATATGATATTTCTTTGTCCATTCTTTGCGTTGCTCCTGCAATACACAAAATAACCAAACGTGTCCTCGATACCCGTGTGTGTGGTATCGACGTCCCCGATAAACCTATCGAGTTCAAACTTAGCAAACCAAAGCCATGCGTATTGCTACAACAATGGGGCTACTTCTCAACTGTGGCCAACAGAAGAGGGGTGTGTGAAACTCCGGTACGACGACTTATGGCGATCACAAACGTTAATTTGTGAAGACCATAGGTCGTCCTACCTTACTCAACCAACGACGCCAGCTGGACTTACACAATGCACAAATAGATGTTCTTATTCATCTAATGCAAATAACCGTCAAGTTCAAAAGTAGTGAACTTGACAAATGACAAGTAGATTATTCTATTTCATCACTCATCATCATTTAACAAATATGTAAACATTCGATTCAACACATTAGAGCTATACACAAGTCTCTAATTTAACAGTATCAAAGTACGGAGGACTAGAATCTCGATCATTCGGGCTCTAAACCTCGTAGTAATCTAATGTGTTGTTCGGGGAGTCATAATCTTCCCTAAAATCTACTTCTCGGAATCATTACTAGAGTTCACCAAATTAGGGTTTCAATGCTAAGTGCAAGACCACCCATTTTCAAGTCTCAAGTTCTCTATTTGTTCAAATCCTAACATTTATGTGCCAACATTGTTCATTAACATCATTCAACACATACTCATAGCACAAGTATAATGTACCCATCTCAACCTAGAGATTTATACATATAAAGCAAGTCATACAACAATATTGATGATCTAACACACTTTGAAGCTTAAGCATACAAAGGGGGTTTAGTAACTTACCTCGTGACGAAAATCAACACAACAAAAGTAAGATCGAAGCCACCCAAGTTGTTCCCTAGCTCAACCCCAACACAATGACGGTCTCGGATCGTCGATCGGACGGTTGGATCTCCGGGAACACACTCACACACACTAATCTCACTTTTTCTCCCACACACACACTCCTAGGCTTTAATGGTGAAAATGGAGGGAAGAGTGGAGAGAAATGAAGTCTCTCCACCCATTTAAGTGACTATGTTTCAGACTTGGGAAGGGCAATGACGTGGCTCAAGGAGAGCCACACAAGTGGTGTGTTTTAAGGGTACAAAAGTAATTCTAAAATTCTGATTTTTGAACCAGCCCGACTTGTACGGCCGCGTCAAGAAACACGCACGGCCGTGCCACTCTCGCACGGCCGTGCCAAGGAAGGCTGCAGGGCCGTGCAAAACTTTCTGGAAAAAGGGTGACTCTCTTGCACGGCCGTGCCAAATAAAGGCACACGGCCGTGCCAAACATTCTGGAAAGGTTTGACAATGTTGCACGGCCGTGCCAAGGGAAGGCACACGGCCGTGCAGAACACTCTGGTCAACATACTTCTATTTTTACTCTATCTCATTGGTTGGAACACTTGGGCACTCCTAGGTGTGATCGTACAACACTGGTAATACATCAAATGAACATCATAGACCATAACAAGCGATCTATCAACACACAATAATCATAACAATTCTCATAAACATGAAATTAACATGTAAAGCAAAGCATAATTCCATTAGCATATTAATGAAACAAGTTTAACACATAAGCTAAGTAAATCATGCGTAAGAGGATTCGGGGTGTTACATCTTCATCTGATGATTTTAAAAGTTTGTGAAGGATAGGTAGAGTTTTATAATAGTCAGCGTACTATAATAGTCATATAGTATTTCGCTGTATGGGTAGTTACACAGTCTCTCCTCCTTACTATAATCTTTCCTCCTTAATATAATCTCTCCTCCTTAATAGTTCATTGTTTATTTGCAATTTTCCCTTCTTTATGTATAATGATAATTTATATGTATAATGTATGTATAATGTCAATCTTATTGCAATCTCTCCTCCTTAATGGTCACAAGCTATAGATAGATTGATAGTTATCAAATGAAATATTGAGTATTAGAAACTAAATATGAGAGAGAACTGACTTATGGTAATTCATAAGGTATGAATTGAGACATGTAGAGGGAAGGAGGTTTGGTCTTGTTAAATACTGTCTTTTTAGAAATGCCGAAGTGATCAGCTAGATGTAATTCTGCAGAGAATATGGACATTATCGAGTAAGTACAGTCACTTGTCACATTGGCAGTTTCTTTGAGACATGATAAAAAAAATCTTGGGATGTAGCAAGTCATTAATCAGGTTTATTTTTTTTCTCAGTGTGCAGATAACTTATAATGCACAATTTTCATGTATAAGACATAAAAAATAATAGGATATCGAGGTGAGGAATTGTGATCCATTGCTTGTAAGGAGGTCTTACAAGAATGTAGTGAGACAAGTTTTATTTTGTAATAGGAGGGGAAAATAGGATAAGCTGTTAAGTAGTAAAGCATTCAAAATAGTCTCCTCCTTAATGTATATCTGATTAAAACAGGAAAGTATAGTTGAGCCTTATGCTGACTTTTATTGGATGCATGAGATATACATCTAAAGATGACATATAAGATCTGCCTAAGAGGTATGCTGAATTTCATCAAGAAAGTGAACTGTAGGCATGAACGAGTATGCACCAGGACAAATTATGAAGACTTAACTCAAAAGAAAGTGGCAAATGTAGATAAACAGACGTACACAAAACTAAACACATTACATATTTATCATTAATATAGCAAAAGAAAATTAGTTTGATAAAACAGAGACCTAGCTAGTCATCCTAATGAAGTAGAGTTAGAGGATGAAGGTCTGCTGATTTTAATCGGAGGGAACATTGACCGCTGGATTTGACGCAGAATGGGCGTTTGCTGGCTGAAGCTCCTCCTGAGATGAGGGTTGCTCGAGGTGAGCATTTGAGGCGATGGGAGCAGGTGCAGTAGTAGCGGGAATGCTTCTTGTGGGAATCCAAGGGATGAAATTGGATACATCGTTTCTGGGGTCTCGAAGACGATTCCTTACATGACGAGTGATTCGACGAGGTCGTTGAAGCACTTGTGTTGGAATGGCGAGAAGGATCATCATCCGTTGACGCCATTCAGTGTGGGAAATGGGTCGATGAGGAGGACTAGGCAGATTTGGTGAACACATGATGCAGATGACTGTAATGGTGGAGAAATTTTGAGGTACTCGAAGTCGAGTCTTTGTAGTTGGAGGCGATACCAATTTTATACACCTTTTTGAATTTTTGAGAAGATGAAGAGGTTTCTTGATTAGAGGAATGGGAAAGGACGTTTTGGGGGCTTAAAGAAGTGAGTGCATTTAATGACATAGTAATGATGTTCTGATTTGGGATTATGTCATCATGCGTAGTGTAATTATGGCTAATACATAGACAGTCTAGAAGATATGTATACTCATATTATTTTCAAACAAGAAGTTTAAAATTAATATATAATCAGATTAATTTGATTGCCTTTATTGTGGTATTAATGGGTACAACTGCTGAGTGTTTAAGACAATGATATAGGCTCTTCGAGAGATAACATGAGCTGTTATTTTACTTCAAACGAATTGTTTGAGTAAATTAATCTGAAATAGAACAGCATTGGTTGTTTAAGGACGAGTTGGAAAAAAAAATTACTTGTCCAAGCCATACGTCACAGTTGTACATGACACATATGTAGGAGTTTTTAGAGTGTGTCTTAAGAGATTATCTCCCAAAGAGATTTTGAGGGTTTTGATGAGCTTTCAATGAATGTGGATACTATCAGCAGGGTGTATTTGGTATTTGCTAAAGTAGGAACTACTGATACCAATTGTTGTATCCATTATAGGCAGTGTGTTTAATATCAGCTAAGGTAAGAACAGCTGATACCAATTGATAGACTCTATTTATAATGGACATCAATCTATTTAAGATTAATCAGGCTTAGTAAGAATATTAAATAGATCAAGTAAGTGAGATATTGAATGTGTACCTGAAGTGATGTACGTTCTTCTTTCTGTTCAACAGATCTAGGCATTCTATAGCAAGGAGAGAGATCTGCAGACCAGACTTGTTCTGAAGAGAGTGAGACGTAGCCTATATACAGCAGGGGTCATATCGGCTGTTCACTCCTGAGGAAAAACTTAATATTCGAAAATATTAGTCTTCCTAAGAATTCTTGAGGTTCTAGCTATCTTGAGGATAGATCGAGTTACTAGAGATATTTAACTACATCCTTTTGACAAAGAACCACATGATAAGGTGTAGCAGAGTGTTTTGAATTCAATCTGTATACCAATTAGTTGTTGGTCATTATAATGGGAACAACTAATCATGCCTTTATAACTACAATCTCGTAGGGTACACAAGATTTTGTAGTTGTCATAACTAAGAACACAAAGTGCTGTTGAACTGTCTTGAAAGATTTGATTCAGCAGACACCTTCGTTCATAGCAGATTTACTAGTAATCTTGATCTTTTAAGCTTGAAGGATAGAGATTGAGTAATAGCAGATTCCTTGATAGGTTGATATGAAGGTCATGAAACTGTAGTCTGCCTATTGTTGAGTGACTATAGGTATCGGCAGCTGTTGAATTTAATCATTGTGAAATAATTAAATTCAGAAAGGCAATTATCAGGGAGTCTAAGGATGAGAGTTAAGCAGTAGTAAGAAATCATAACTCGATATAGCAGTCGTTCAAGAATGGTTTGCTGATGGGGTATCAGCAGAGTTTGTGTCTAGGCAGTGTGATCATTTCATTAAGGACAATTCTTTGATCATTAGAAGAGAATGGAGATCATATAGAATAATAAGTAAGTTTGATCAACACACTTAAGACACATTAGTTCATGCTATCAAAGGAATGCAGACAAGTAGATAAGCATGAGGAAAAGTTGCAGAACTTGTATTCAATAATCCAAGTAGTTTTACACAGTATGTTGCAAGGATCAGCTGATTACAAGAACAATACAACTGGAATTTTGACTGAACTGCAGATTACATGAGAAAGATACACAATGATTCAATTTACAGAAAGAAATACATGTTACAAATTTGTGTCCTAGAAGTCCTAATCCTAGACATTAGATGAGGAGTCATCAGTCAAGGATTTAGAAGGAGTTGGATGATAAGATGGCCGTGTTCTTTTTGATCTCCTCCAACTCTCGGGGGAGGCAGAACAAATTCACTTCTTCGGGTCATTATGAAGGCACCGAAGAGTGATGGCCACTGAGGATGTGCTGTTTTGACCATGAATCCCCTTTGATAAACTCAGGGATGGATGGTGGCGGTTAGCAGTTCGTCATCCTCATCAATTCCATATTAGCTACTTAATTCAGCAGAACTGAATTATCTGCATCGGCCATCTTTGAGGTGATGGTCGGCATACCTACATATAACCAGAAGACTTGTTGCACATGGCAATATATCAAATGTTTTCCAAACATTTGACATTTCTTTCGGGATCTTTTCGTGAAGTTCACGTATGCAAAGACTTCCAAAAGTGGAATGAGTATGTGCTAATTGATTTTCCCTGATTCATCGTAGACATTTTAGAGTATCAATGAGATTGATAGCTAAAAGTTAGAAGAGAGAATGAAATCACTTGCCGGCATTAATCCATGGCTTTCTATCTTACCTTTTAAACTAATTGACTAAGAATGTTCTTAAGTGTTCGACAATCATGGTTTGAGATATAAATCATGCTTGACAAAGAAACTTCTATGATTATCGGACGAGACAAAAGAAGATTTCTTTATCAATTGTTTTCTCAACAAGATTGTGGAACCATAATTAATGATTTCGTACACAAGACTTGATGCAATTTCTCTCATGTTTGGAAGCGTGTATTGAAAAGGATTTTGGAAATGATTTTCACAGTTTATGAATGGTTTTTGGAAATACATTATTGAGAGAAATTTAGATCAGCTCTTGTGAAGTAACAGAAATAAAATCGAAACAACATTGAATGAATATGAAGAAATCATACTCCGTTGTTGAGGAATTGACTTGATCCAATCTTAGGACTTGGATTTAGTAACATTTGTGCGATTTTGAACCATCGATTTGTGTCTAGTGTAATCTATAGGCAGTTTGTGAGTTTTGTCATAGTAGAGATTGGATGAAGAAGGAACTCTACTTATACTCACGGAGGTTAGACTGAAGGATACTCAATAATGGAGCATTACGTTGAGTTGTCCTTCGATCACGCCTTGGCAGGATAGGTTGTGAAGTCTAGATATTCTCAAGATTCTTGGTAAGGATTGATGTTGACTGTCTTGTCGTTTTCCAAGATTTTGAAAATAGTCTTAACTTTAATCGAAGCAGTCAAACTTCGAAAAGTGTGCCTCCACCTTTAATAGACTTGAGAGAGTAGGTCATTAAAGGATTTTTACTCCTATAAGTCAGCACATAAAACTGAGCTTATGAAGTGTTGGTTGGCAGATATGGAAATTTAGCCAACTGCAGGGTTTTTAGAAAAACATTTGAAATCAGCTGATAAAAAAAATGCTGATTAGTTTTTGAAAAACCATTTGCATAAAAAAAGTCATACAATCAATACATATATATCAATAACAGTGCAGTATGACAGGTTATTATGCATTATGTCTGATAATATGTATGAGCATATCAATTCGCGAGACATGAGCACGAGTCATTAGAAAGCAAATAGCTAACTGTTTTGTGTATGCATGAGAGAAGGTCTTTATCAACTCCTTTGGACTTATCAGCAGATTTTTCACCTCATAGTTATAAAGTCCAGCAGGTGAGGATTTTGACCTTGAGTGAGTGAAGGACATGAGTGAATTCTCATGAGTGATCAGCAGTCCTTAATCAGCAGCCATGTTACTATCTGCCGATGGAAAGTGATATTGCATGTTTGACCTTTTCTGTCATATGAGTTCCTGCCCAAAGTACTCATAGAGAAAATTAGCAACATTTATGAGCTAAAAATAGCTCTAGAAATCCAATAATACAAATGAGACTTAATAAGCATGGCAAATGAATAATCATTCAAAATACAGCTTATAAGTGTAACCTAAAGTGTTAAGAGATTAGGAGCTGGGGTTACTTCCTCATTAAACTCTTTGAACGCGTCTGCTCATAGTTGTTGAAGCACCAGTTCTAATTTTGAGCATAGGTTCTTTGAGTGTATTCTTGCCCGGCTGAGGCTTTTCATTGAAGGAAGACAAATTCATCATTGATGTCCTTAGGCCACGAACTTATTATTTCAGTGATTTTGGAGATGACATAACTTTGATTTCCTTTGAATTTCCTTTGAAACTCTTCATATTCTAATTGCTCTAAGCTTTTATAAAAAGTTTTCTCGAGAAGGTGTTGGATTGAAGCAATCGTTAGCCTTGTGTCAAGAGAGCAAATTTTTAGAAGTGAATCTAAGTAATTCATCCATCATATATGAGTTTAACACATCTGCTATAGGATATACTAAGGTTAAAAAGATTTATGGGGCATGCATAATCCTTAGCAAGTCAATCTCCACTATAGTACTTCTCTTCATGATATCAATGTAATTCTGATATATGATAGATTTTCTTATAGTGATTACATAGTCATCACAATACTCTTTCTCACAAGTTTTTGAAAACAAAATTTATTTTGATTTGGAGAAGGTTTTCAAAAGGCTTCCAGGTTTCTCAGTCAAAAAGGTTTTTGTGAATAAAAGATTTTGAAAAAGACTCCTTTTGACTATGCATCTAATCGAGCGGCGGGATCTAAACTCTCGGTTGTTAAGCTGGAATAAAGTTCTGAGTACCGGCTCGATACCAATTGTTGGGTCCGAGGGTTGCTCAGTGTATAGGCTAGAGGGGGGGTGAATAGCCTATACTTGATGTATTAAAAATTTCATCCAACTTTAACATTTAAATTGAAGAGTAGATGAAATGATTAATACAGATAGGTCATCTTCCTCATTCTGACTGCTTTGCCGAAGATAGAGACATCGGACGTCCTTGATCAGCAGACGTAGAATGTGCAGACGGAAGACTTTTGTTAAACTTAGGCGATGAAAATGAATTTGAGCGGCGGAAGAATAAACAAAGATAAGTTTAACAATTTAGATTAAAGTAAGCGTAAAGATTTGATATGAAAGAGAGCTTAACAGTTGACTTAAATCTGTATTAGATGCATCATTTGCTTTCCTTAAACATATTGCACAAGATAAGACAAATTGTACAAGAAAGAGAAATCAAGGCTGAATGTAACAAACATATATATTATATTAAAATTCAGAGAGGTTTGCTCAAAGGCAAACATGCTTAGTACATCAACCTAGACTCTCTAACCTAGCAATCTCCTTAGGAAAAGAAGGAGAAATGAAGAAAGCGAAATCAAATATATCGAAAATACATTAGAAGATGTACTTAATATTTATTAAGTTATCTTCCTGTAGTTTCAACTCGATATATTTGTTGTGAGAAGAGAATATTAGGAGTTGTTCAAATAGCAAGAATTTGAACAACTGAGTGCTAAGCACTCGACCAAATATGATGACAACTTATTGCACAATCGGCACATCTTATAATGTAGTATAAGTCCCGATATGAATGCAATCTGGACATGTAAGTTACGGCTCTTCATCGGACATCTTCAAGCTTGATCCGCTTCAACGATCGTAAGATGCTTGGTCTCTTTCTTGGATAATGGAGTTGAGGCCCGAAGAGACGAGTTCTTCGAAGGAAGAAGGACTCAAATCAACAACAAGGTTGTTGATCAGCGAGCTTCTCGGCCTTTGGATTTTCTTTTCTCTCTCTCACAAAGTGTTTGTTCTTACACTTGTGATTTCTCACTCTGAAGGAGTGGTTCTGGATTGAAGAAATGAAGATCAATACCACAACCTTTCTCAAGCATAAGCATACACTGCTTGCTCGTATGTGGAGATGAGAGTAAGAGTCTTCTTATATAGCTGGAGAAGAAGAGATGACCGTTGGAGTATTGAATAGGTTTAAGCCCGTTGATGATCGAATCTCATAATGTAGCAGTACATTTTTGGATTTGTTGGGCAAAGACCTTCGTTAGGTTTGAGTCTTGAAGATGGTCCGTGACACAGTGGACGAGTTGGACGTGTCGAGCTTAGCCTGGATGCGTCGGCTGATTTGGACGTATCATTGCTTTGGTGGAGTGCATCGTCCCGTGCTTGGCCTTTTAAAATGAAGCTTTGAAGACCGCGAACACGTTCGAAGAGGAAATGTCTATTGGATAAACGTGAAGGTGCAGACATCGATGCGTATCTTGGATTTGTCAGACAGATCTTATAACGGATCTATTTTGACTTGTAGTGCGATTGAGTAACGACCGATGTTTCTCGTGATCTTATAGTTTCTCGGCAGTTGTTCTGATGAGGGATTTGGCTGATTCTGAGATCTGCTATTATAGAACTGCTGATGTAGAAACCGCTGATGGTCACGATGTTCCTCTTGAATAAATAGCTTCTCTGCAGTTGTTCTGATGAGGTGCTTTGGCGACTACAGGGTTCTGCCGATGTAGAACTGCTGATGTAGAGATGGCTATTAGGCAGTCATAGCTAAAGGAAAATGTCTGCTAGTGAGGCATTTGCCGATGGTCACGTCAGCTGGCAATTTGAAGAGCTTATTCATATGAAAGTTTGTCATCATTCTGGTAGGACAAAGACTCGGATATGTACAAAGACTTCCTAGTCTAGTGACCTATGCATTGTTTCAACAAGCTGCCACACTAACCGGTACGCAGCCCTTTTAGCCACTTGTGAAACATGCGTTGTAATGGGAGCAAGCAAATCACTGTGTTGGAATATGCATACATTTATATCAGCTGATTCACAGGCATATTCCTAACACGGCGAAAGGATAGGTAGCGGGCGGACGACGACGGTGAAGTGATGAAGCAACTGGAACATCGTCACATCTAGTCTAACACCTTCAATCAAAACGGTATTCTTCATTTATCAAACCCTAAAAAGTTTAAAATTTTTTTTTTTGGGGTTTCCTTTAGTTGATTTTTGAATGATTTGCGAGATGACCTAACTTGGGGGGGGGGGAGACCTCCGCCGGCAATAGGGATGGACAGTGGACAGACCACGACGGTGAAGTGACAAAGCAACCAAAACATAGTCACATCCAGTCACACACCTTCAATCAAAAAGGTATTCTTCACTTTTCAAACCCTAAAAAGTTAAACATTGGGTCTGTGTTAGAGCCACATTAGAATCGGGGATAACTTCTCACTGCATTCTTCATTGACCCCTGCTAAAATGCAAATATCAGCTATTGCAATTCCCAAATACTAACTCAACTCATGTATTTTGAACCAATTTGAAATTTAAACATAGTCACAATAAATTTTGAAATTCATACCAATTTGATATTCACTTCCAACTCAATTCCAAACAACGAACAATGAAATGAAATGATCACACCAATTTGAAATCAACCAAGTTGAGCATAAACCCAAATTTAGGGATACCAAAATAAGCATATAACTATCAAGTAATTTATAAACATTGTCATTGACGTCACGGGATCATTTAATCATGCTAATATTACCCACAAATCATTCAAAAATGAACAAAAGGAAACCCCAATTTTTCACTTTTTAGGGTTTGAAAAATGAAGAATACCTTTTTGATCGAAGGTGTGAGACTGGATATGACGATGTTCCGGTTTCTTCGTCACTTCACCGTTGTCATCCGCCTGTTGCCCGTCCCTATCGCCGGCTAAGGTCTCCCTTCTCAGTTTAGTCGTCCTTTCACCACTTCACTATCGTCGTCTTTTGATTTTATATTTTGTTTTTTATTTTATTTTTTTAGTTGGGTTAAAATTTACTAATGTTGGTTATAAATTGAGTTAATAATTAAGTAAAAAAAGGGACCCACTTAAGCCACATTAACTGCCACCTCATTGAGTGCAAAAAGTTGAGTATTCTTCGTATTATAATTAATGTTTTTGATCCCAAAAGTTAAGGCTATTAATGGAATAAGTTTCCATAATAAGATTAGAAGAGAACATTTCATAACAAATAGTAAAATTGGTCGGTGACTTCACTTTTATTCCATAATGTTATTAAATGTTGAATAAGGAAATACATTTAATTAAGTTAATAAATTCTCTTAATAAATCCTCTATGACTCAAGTGCATCATATTCTGGTGGTGGTGAATGTGGTGCTTCGACAATTTCTGGTGGCGGGGCATGTCGTTTTTGGTGTTCTTTATGATGTGGCTCATGTCGGTGATGTTTATGCTTGTGCTTATGCTTGGATTCAGGTGCTTCAGCTGATTCTAATGCTAGTGTGGGAGAAATTTGATCCTCTCCTTGTTGATTAGGTAGTGGACAGGGTGCTTCAGCAACTTTCGGTGGAGGAGCATGTCGTTTGTGGTGTTCTTTATGATGTGGCTCATGTGGGTGATGCTTATGTTTGGAATTAGGTGCTTCAGCAACTTCCGGTGCCGGAGCACGTGGCTTGTGGTGTTCTTTATGATACGGCACATGTAGGTGATGCTTATGCATGTCCTTATGCTCCGATTCAGGTGCTTTAGCTGATTCTGATGCTAATGAGAAAGAAACTTGATCCTCTCCTTGTTGAATAGGTAATGGACCAATTAAGTTGAGGTCTACTGGAGTAACATGAATGGTTAGAGGATTTTTCTCCTCGAGGGCTAAATTGACATTACCTTCGGCAAGAGACACAGTGATAGGAACTAACACTCTAGCAATGGACGGGGTGGCAAGAACCACTAACCCAAGAAATGAAAGAAACAAATATTTACCAGTCATCTTTTCCAATCAACGAATTGTGATAATTGTGTAAAACTTGAAGAGAATAGTTGCCTTTTTATAGGAGGATTAAACTTATCCCTACATGAAAAGTGTCATGTCTTTAATTAATGGCATAGATTACATCAGATTATGAATATCAAAACACTAATTAAAAGTAATATTTCTTTTATCGAAGTAATGTATATTTAATGGTAGAGATTACACAAATATTGTGAGAGAGATTAAAATAGCATGTCTTTAATGGTTGAGATTAAACTAGCTAGTTTTAAATTTGTCAGATTACAAAAGATTATGACAATAGAATTAGGGTTATTATTTTTTAGTAAGATGATGCCTAAATAACTATAAAGTAATTGAGATTTAGTCAATCAAGTATAAGTTTTTGTCAAAAAAATTTAAAATATTTCCCAAAGTGCCCTGTTAGTGTTTTGAATTTGGTTGATTTCAAATTGGTTATTGTGTGATAATTTCATTTCATTGTTCATTGTTTGCAATTTAGGGATTATGTTTTATGAGTTGGAAGTGAATATCAAATTGGTATAAATTTTAAAATGTATTGTGACTATGTTTAAATTTCAAATTGGTTCGAAATCCATGAGTCGAGTTAGTAATTGGGAATTGCAATAGCTGATACTTGCATTTTACTATTTGTATTTGGGTCCCGATCCTTTGGGCCTCCTTTGGGTTTCGATCCTTGGATCCTGATCCATGTGCTTAGTTGGCTTCGAGTGGGGCCCCGATCCTTTGGGCCTCCTTTGGGTCCCGATCCTTTGGGCCTCCTTTGGGTCTTGACGAGGACGTCAATGATTCAAATGGAAGAAATTGTGATATCCAATCCTTTGGGTCTTGACGAGGACGTCAAGGATTCAAATGGGGGAGATTGTGATATCCACATCGAGAAAGGACGAGAACGTCAAGGATTCAAGCTGGGCACCAACCTATCCATGGACTTTTGGGTGGTTTGTGGTGGGTCAGTTGACTCAAGTGCTTAGTGGGCTATGCGTTGCGGATCGGGCTTCGGGCTCGGGTCGTTACAAATTGCTTAAATAGGCATGGGGTAACACTTTAGCATGCAATGTACTCACAGCTAATATCAACAAACAAATCTAGCACATAATCAAGTGCACTAGTTTTAAAAAATGGGAGGGAAGAAGAAAATCACGCAAGCTGATTGACTACAGAGGGTGCTTAAACTTTCGCTGCTTTGTGATGGCAAAGACAGAAGTTCTTGTGTATCATTAACATCAAACCGTAACATGTTTACCAGGGTTACATGGTGGAATGGCATACCACCGAGTTAGCACTAACTATTATTATGCCCTCGACTCCTTCCTTTTTTGGATCAGCTTTTGTCTAGAATACATAAATTTGTTCAAGATAGTTTGTTTAATATTGTAACTGTTTGTTTTAGTGTTAGAAGTTATAGTATCCAATCTACCTTGTATGAAATACAATTCTTTTTCTTCTAGTAATGGTAGGGGGCTTCTTCATTTTGATCAATCTCTGTCATTATTGGTTATAGTTGGTAATCTTTTCTAAGAGATTTACTTTGAAAAGATAAAAAATTTAGTGTATGAAGAAGATAGAAATTACACCTGATCAAAGAACACCAAATTCAAAGCTACCCCAAGCACTAAACAATGCAACAACTAACATTCGAGTAAGATTATACCAATCAGAAGCTTCAAATAACACCAAATAAAGACAATAACATCAATATAAAGCATTTATCAACCATGAATTCATTTTTCAATTTCACGGGGACAAACCCAAAGGACTAGTGACATTAAAATTAAAGCTTCAACTCTACACATTGTAGTCATACAACTTATTTGCAATGCAAATTCAATTGACAAGGTGCAACTCTAGCTCACAAGTAACTACTAAGTAATATCATGCCCATAATACATATCACGCCCATAATACAATACTGAGACAACTATAACTAGTCCAAAATCGCTAGTGCCTACATCTAGCCCACTCAACCTTTAGCCTGAGACGTGCCATCACCTTGCCAACTCTAATAGTTCTGTCAGAAAAAAAAGTCCTCTTGTTAGAGTAGAAAACCCGTAACACATACAAGATTTACAACACTATAAGAAATTAATTTAAAACACATGTTCATGGTAATCTTTCATTTGAGAAAGTGATGCCATTGTTGAGTAAAAATGTGAGGAACTTGTCCTCTTGGATGCTATAAGAAGGATTGTCCGAAAATATAGCTAGTAGGATGGAACCCATAATTAAAGGGTAGTATAGGTGGATCCACAGTACTATTAAGATTCTAGATCCCTTAAGTAATTTGAGGCTCCTGCATTACAAACTTACGGTGTAGTAGACAAACTAAGAAATTAAGAGAAAAATATATATAGAGTGGGGTACTAAGAAATTAAGAGAAAAATATAGATAGAGTGGGGCTATTAACACCCCCACTCTCTCTAAATACACCTAATTTCCTAATACACTATCTATCCTAATTTCACACCAACCTAATTACTAAATACACCCCCTATATTTCCTATTTTATCCCCTCTCAATTTTTACACTCTTTCTTTCTCAATACACCCACCCACTATCCAAACACCCCTTCCCCTTTCTAAATACACGCAACCCAATACTCACACCCATTCTCCCCATCCAAACGCAAAGCAGCAGAAGAAAGAAAGAAAAAAGAAGAAAAATGAAAAAAGGAAGAGGAAGAAGAAGGAAGAAAAAGGAAGTAAAAAAAAAAAAAGATCTCCTTCCCTCCGTCAATTTGTAAGCCTCCTCTCCCTCCCTCCCTCTCTCTTTCTTTTTTGTTCTTCTCCTTCCATCCTCCCTCCTTCCCTCCTTCTCTCTTTCTTTTTTGTTCTTCTTCTTCCCTCCTCCCTCCCTCCATCAAACCCGCCGAAGATTTTTCGTTCGGCCATGGTTGACCAAACAATCGAGTGTTGTTCGGCTATCCTTAACCGAACATAGTAGTGATGTTCCGTTAGGGCTAGTCGAACAACACTTGGTTGTTCGATCAACCATGGCCGAGCGAGAAATCTCCGGCGAGTTTGATGGAGGGGGGAGGGAGGGGAGTGAAGGAGAGAAAGAGAGTGGAGGGGAAGAAGGAAAGAAAGGAAAAAAAAAAAAAGGGGGGAGAACAGCGGACTATGTTCGGTTATGGATAGCAGAACAACACTCGATTGTTCGAACGAGAAATCTCCGACGAGTTTGATGGAGGGGGAGGGAGGGGACTGAACGATAGAAGGAGAGTGGAGGGGAAGAAGGAAAGAAAGGAAAAAAATAAAGGGGGGAGAACAGCGGCGGCAGAGGGGGAGGAGAGAAGGGAGACGGAAGGGGAAGAAGGAGAGAAAAAAAAAGGGGTAAAGGGTATTGGGGTCTTTTTAAAAGATGACATTTTTGTAATTAAAATATGGAGGGTGTATTTAGAGAGGTTGGGGGTGTTAATAGCGCTCCTCATATATATACCAGTGTTCGAAAACTTGGGATAGGCACTAGGCGTTCCCCAAACACCGAGAAAATTGTCAAATTGGACAAAAAATCACCACAAAAAATCGTGAGAAATCGCCGCCACTGCAACCTAGTCGCCCTCGGTGCTGCCTAACGCCCAGCCCTGATTTCATGATTTTAGGCTTTTATGGAGAGAAAGTGATTATAAAGAGAGATTGAAGAGCGAGATAGAGACTGAGAGCTTACCTGAGGCGTTAGAGACGAAGTGCCGTCAGTGAGAGAGAGGGAGAACGCTGGTGAGCTGTGCCGGTGTGTCGCACGAGTGAGAGAGAGAGAATGAGAGCTGCCACCGGTGAGAGAGTGGGAGAAGGTGAGAGAGAGAGAGAGAGAGAGAGAGAGAGAGAGAGAGAGAGAGAGAGAGAGAGAGAGGGAGTGCCGTTTGTTTTAGGGTTTTCAAAATGACAACAAGGTTATTCAAGTCATTAAGTATTCCCCCCTCAAGTTATTAAAGTATTTCCCTTCTCCTCCCCCACTTTGAAATGGTATTGAATTTGGTTTTAATTATCAACTTTTTATCTTGTAATGTCATCATTACTTTTAGTTTATATTGGTCATATTTAGTTATCTATTATTGTTGCAGCAGGTATTGTACGGACCTATAATGTAATTATGTCTCGATTTCTAGCACCCGCCTAGCGAGTTTTAGAACATTGATATATACTTGATAGAACTTACTAAAGAGGACCTACACTAAATAGACAAATGAAAAAAGAAAAAGAAAAATAGACATTCAATGAGATGAGATCTAAGGGCAATACACACACACACACACAAACAAAAACAAAAAAACTTTCTTGCCACTAGCTTCCTCTTTCCTAGAACTTGGATAGGTCTATACCCTATACAAGTACAAAGTTAAAACACATCCTACTATTGCAATTCCCAAATACTAACTTGACTCATGGAATTCGAACCATTATGAATTTTAACATAGTCACAATACTTGTTGAAATTCATATCAACTTGATATTCACACCGACTCATAAAATATAATCTCCGAATTCCAAACAACCAACAATGGAATTAAATTATCACACCAATAACCAATTTGAAATCAACCCATGTTGGGCATAAACCCAAATTTAGGGATACCAATATAAACATATAACTATAAACCAATTTATAACTATCAATTGGGCATAAACCCAACAATGGAATGAAATTATCACACCAATAACCAATTTCAAATAATGTTGGGTTTTGAATTCGCGGATCATCCCAATTGATGAGTTCGATCTCCGGTCCTCATAATTTTGGGAGAATGTTGTTTATCAAGGAGTCATTAATTGAATGGATATATAGGTAGTTTCATGGAGAGGCAGGCAAATAGCAATCAAGAAGGTCTCGCCTTATACTTTTTCTTACAGAGTTTTGACTATGTCGTCATGAGGACCCAAAACCATGTAATGAGATAAAAGATGTCAAGATAGAGAATGCATTCGAGATCGCGTTCTTATGCGTTACATTTACATCCTAGATAACTAATTTGAAATCAACCATAGTAACGAGATAAAAGTCGTCATGTGAACCCAAACAACGAACAATAGAATGAAATTATCACACAAATAACCAAATTGAAATCAGCCAAGTTGGGCATAAACCCAAATTTAGGGATACCAAAATAAGCATATAACTTTCAAGTAATGCGTAAACATTGTCATGGACATCACGTAATCACTTAATCATGCTAACGTAACCCGCATATCATTCAAAAATCAACAAAAGAAAACCCCAATTTTTACCTTTTTAGGGTTTGAAAAATGAAGAATACCTTTTGGTTGAAGGTGCAAGACTCGATGTGACTATGTTCCTTCGTCCGCTCGCTGCGTGTCCCTATCGCCAGCAGAGGTCTCCCCTCAGTTTCGTCACTTCACTATCGTCACCGGTTAGACTTTCTGTTTTGTTTTTTACTTCATTACTTTTAGTTGGGTTAAAATTTAACTATTGTCGCTTCATTTTCACTTTTAGGTTCTCTAAGGAAGAAAAAAGTGGTGTTTAGTTCTAGTTTATCGACACGGTATAAAGAGGCTGAATTCAACCAACCTTAGGCGCTTGGCCAAGCTGGGCCATTTCGGGTCAAAAAACATTACTCTTTAGTTAATGCAGAAATGCGCTGCTGTTGAGCATCCGTAACCTAAATGGCATCGTAGACAAAACCCAATTCCAATCAGATCCATATCGTAGGGTAAAACGATCATTAATTCAAGTGGGCGATATTATCAAAATCCCATCCCAAACCAGCGACTGCATTTTCAGAACACCCATTACTTGGGCTTGGTCGAGACCAGGAATGAAGCTGTAAGAAAAGGCTTCCTGCAGTTCTATAAACAACAGACATCAACCATATGAAAACCTACATTGGTGGACTCTGATAAAGGAAATAAGAAGATCCACAAACACACACCCAGAGAGAATGTTTTTTCTTTTGATTTTACTGTACATCTACCAGACAAAGTTTTCGACAATATACAAGTCCTCGATTGATCACTCTTTAGAGCAAAATTAAATTAAAAAAAAAAAACACGGGTGCTTAGATCAGTCAGAAGAGTAATTAACAGATCACACAAAGGAATCAAGATATCCATACTTATGCCGTCTGTTATATTGTAGCATGCTTGCATAAGTCCGGTCCCATACTCCAATATAAAGAGACTCGTCGTCTGGACTAAGAGATACCCCAGAAATCTCCCCAAAGAAATCAATCTCTTGCCGTTTTTTGTAATCTACCTTGGTACTGTATACATGAACAAAATCTGCAGGTTCTGCCACCACCAAAAACTGCCCATCAGAAGAGAAACGTACTGATCGGACTGCACCCATGTTCCCTTTCAGAACTGCAACTGGAGACGAAAGGTTCCTTAAATCCCACACTCGGCAGGTCTTGTCCTGATTCCCTGTGGCAAAGGTGTGCCCATCGGGATGCCATGCAGAAGCGAACGAGTAGTCGAGGTGACCTTCAACTGAGGCAATAGTCTGAAACATACAAGAAGTTTCATATTATCATTCATAATTGGGAACATATTACTGAAAGTAGATACAATGACCTCATTCCGACATAATGCCTTTGACAGCTACATTTGATACTTTAAGAACTATATTTCTAAAACAAGAAGAACTTGCACTCTATAGACCCTCTACCAGGCAGCTGCTCATCCCAATGGACCCGTACCCACCCAAAACAACACCAAATAACAAAAACCGGAGTAGTTTTGAATCCTAAATCAAGATCGCATTTAATCAAATATCCAAGCCTAAGAAACAAATAAATAAACAACCTGACAAACTGTGCTTGTAGTAATGGCTAACATCTCTTGATAGAATTGGAATAAAGATTGTGCCGGGCTAGCCTAGTCATCAAGATTCAAACACCCCCACCCTGCAGTCATTGGAAGTCTGCTAGAAAAGAACGAATACGATGCAATAGCAATAACCTCAGGGCCAAGCTAATGAAACTAAAGCAAGAAATGGAGGGGGGGGGGGAACGAGAAATATGCAACGTTGGCGGTTTCGCATGAACAAAATTCTCAAATACATTCTTTCCATTAGGAAAAATACTATTACTTTGAAATACAAAAATTACACAAGGGTTGAGAAGGAGTCCACCAAACAAAGTGGAACACGAATACGGAGACCAGACTACCAAAAAGACGATAAATCAAATAGGATAGATATGAACATGACTGCCTTCCAGTCCCTGGGTAAGGTCTGGTCCGACATGGCATTACCCCAAAAGGTCATAAGAGATGCCAAACCCCCCAAAAGATTCCATTATTAAGGATAGCCACATTGAGATAAAAAAAAATTAGAGTGCCCACCAGAAAACTGCAAAAATCTCACACGTCCAAAGGAGTTTTGGACTCTTTAGTAAATCCTACACGCTTCCAAGTGTGCACAAGGAGTTTCCACATTATTAGGAAATTGACGAGCCCAGAGACACGTGGAGGAAAAGTAGAGAATGCAATTCACTAGCCTGCATACGCTGAGCACATATTCAGACTTGAGATTCAAAGAGTTGCCTATCAGTCATTAGAATTGAGTTTCACATGGACAAGAGACCAAGCAAAAGCTTTAATTTTAGAGCAAATCATTGCTCTCTCAATGAAGTAAGACAAAGGGAGCAGGATCCTAGAAGCAAGACACAAAACCATATAAACTGCGACAAGTACTGGAGCCATTAAGCATCCACAACTGTCTATCCTCAAATGACGGTAACGACAAGGACCCAAGAGAAGAAGCTGAGATAAAATTTTCTCTTTCAATGGGATTCGGAACAAAATGGTAGTCCCAAGAATTAATCCACAACAACAAAGTTATAAAAAGGACCCTCATGCAAAGAAGATAACCGAAATAGATGAGTAAAGCCATAGCAAAGAGGTCTTCCTCTGACTCAGTCACCCAGGAATCCTCCCCGAATCAGATATGCTTTCCATTACCCACTCTGTAAGAAATTCAGAAATAAAGAACTACAAATTTGAGAATCAAATTTCCAGGCAGTTGGATGGGAAACATAAAGCCCAGGCTTAGCATCCCTTCCATTCTGGCAGAGCCCAAACCTACTTCTGGTTAAATGAAACAAAAGACGAAAGACTGAACCTTGGATATTTTGGAGTAAAGTTATAATTTTGGTCCCAGAACTTTGAACCTTGTTCTGATGGTCGAGGATCTTTCACAGTTTCACTATCCCTACATTGGTCACTGAACTTGAATATAACTAGTGATGCAATTTGTCCCTAAGCCAACACATCTATTATCTTGTCCATCTAAAATGTATTAGCTGCAAATAATGTTGCTTCAAATTTCCATGATGCAGACAAACACCTACCCAGGACATATAACATTTACATTCATCATCTGAACAAGCAAAAACTACAAGCAAACAACCCCTCAACGCCTCCTAAGACATTATTCTTTAATAATGATGACCATTGCCACAATTCTACAGGCAAATAACCATAACTCCTTTTACAATACAAAATAAAATGGGAACCATTCGATCAAAAGATCAAGCAAATATATATGATAACCATCGTCTATCGATGTAAGAGCCCTTCGATTCATCATTTTCAACAACTCCGCATGTTTAATGTTCAGGGAACTCTGAGGGACTAAGTAGCAGAAATCATCAAAGGAAAATGAAATTCTAGAAAATTATCAGAACCATCTTTATCAGAGGTACCAGAAAGTACAGCCTTCTCAATCATGATGGTGATAGGGGCATAATCATAACGATACGAAATAAGCCCTTTTTAGATACGTATCGGTACAGCATATCGTACTTTGCTATGTATCGTTCGGCGTATCGTGCGATACACTTGAGTATTGCAAAATTAGTGTATCGTATGATATTTGTTACTTTGTTGAAGGGGTGTATGCATAATATTTTTCTCATTTAATTTTTTTATAGCTCACGATTTGGAAGGTCAGTCGACCTCTTGTCTTCTCAAGAAAGACGTCTTCAAACAGAGCTTCTCATTCTATTGGGGTTTTGAATCTTTTCCTGCCTCCTTTAACAAAGCTAATGAGTAATGTCCATTGATGATTGATCCTTCATTAAGAAAAAGAAATACCCTTTGCTTGATAGAATCAATTGTGGTGTGAATTGTGAACTGCGAAGAGTCTGAAGAAGACAAGATTAAAGGAATATACTAACATTACTAGTTTACTACAACAGAGTTTTGGATTTTCTCTTTGCAAAAGGTATGTTGTTTATTACTCCCTCCGTCCCTAAATTATTGTCTTCCTTTCTTTTTTTGTCTGTCCCTAAATAATTGTCTTGTTTGAAGCTTTCCTTTTTAGGACATCACTTTTACCATTTTACCATTACTTTTTATTCCTACTATGGGCTACATGCACATGGGCATTAAAGGAAACATCACACTATACCAATATTAATAATCAAGTCAATTGTTTACTCTTAATCCGTATGTCGGATCAAATAAGACAATAATTTAGCAACGGAGGGAGTAGTAGTTGTTTAGTTGTAAGTTATAACTGTGAATACTCTGTTTTCATGTAAATGTAGTTGATACTCTGTTTTATTACTTAATACTCCCTCCGTCACTAAATTATTGTCTTAATTAACCCGGCACACGGATTAAGAAAAAACAATTGATTTGATTATTAATATTAGTATAGTGTGTAGTTTTCTTTAATGCACATGTGCATGTGACCCATAATTAAAGTAGGAAGAAAAAGTAAACGTAAAATGGTAAAAGTGTTGTCCTAGAAATGAAACTTTCAAACAAGACAATTATTTTGAGACGGACAAAAACGGAAAGTAAGACAATAATTTAGGGACGGAGGGAGTAATAATTTTTATTAATTAATTAATTAATTATATATATATATATATATATTAACATATCTTACGATACACAATGCGTATCCCGATACCATAGAAATAGAATTTCGAAACACGATACGTATCCCGTTTTGACAACTATGGGCATAATCCCCCCAAAGGGGTCTTGGATTTCTAGCAGGCTTCACAACAAATTAATGCCCAAGTCACACCTTTGAAAAAAGGATCTTGTTCAATCTCAATTGCTCCTAATTTGATTCCAACCCATCCTGTGGATCTAGCAGACTTCTTATAAGATTGGCGAAATGGAGGTTGTGGGAAGACTGTTGGTGGACAGGAAGTTGTAGGTGGAGTGGAGGATGAAGCCATGGAGGGGTTGGTTGGTGTGGCCATAATTAAAATGGAGGGAGAGAGAGAGACAGTTTTAAATTATTGAATTTTTAAATGAGCCTAACTAATAGGGTCAACATCATCATTTACCAGGATTTGTATAGGAAACTAACAAACCTTTGAAGGGAGGCAATTGCAATGCATAAACTTGTGTTCAAGGACAAACTTGAGGCATTTATAGCAAAAACTGAAAGTTCAGCAACCGTTATCGAGTCTAAGTCTAGGGACCAAATTAATATCCAATTAAAATATTCTGTACCTATCTATCTAGTATCTATATATGAGAAAAAAGATAAAAGAACAAGTAAATCGATAATGGTTAGTGCAGATCAAGGGCATTACCCTGTTTGCAACAAATATAATTTGCAATATAATCCCAGAAGCTAAATTGCCTCAAAAGTACACACACATGTGCAAGTCTATAATAGTAACACCAGCATTTGTAATGGCAGAGAACCAAAAATTTCAGACTATAGAACATACTACTGGTGTTACCAGCCAATTGCTACACTGATGTTACCAGCCAAGGCAGGATTCCGAGGGAGTTGGCACACAAGGTAACTAGTCATGTTTCTCTTGCCAAACGGAATATCTCAGACAGTCGCAGAAAAAGGCAATATCAAGATAAGAACCATAAATAAAACATCCCATTTCTTTATGAGAACCATAACTAAAAGGTTAAAAACTTGACTTTCTTCAAACCTAAGCAAGAAAGCATAGGAGAAAATTACATCTCAAGAATTGTTTACCTTTCCATTCCCAGAGTCAACAAGCAATCCATCGAGATTATCTCCAACAACAGTGATAAGTTTACGATCCGGGCTTAATGAAGTATGCTGCAACATAGAATTCCATGCATTAGATTGAAGTGTGATCTGTATGAACCCTTCATACTGAATCAATAAGGAGCTGTATCAACAGTACTTAGGTGTCGTAAAAATGTATTGAACTGTATAAAATGAAGCTAAAAAATAAGAATGTTACATATTCATTGCCAACGAAGTACCCTGCTGATAGTAAATAAGCAGTGCATAGTAGTAGAATATAGAATCTCAGAGTTTGCAAGTGGAAACTAACATTTACTGGCCATGGAAAGCGAAAGTGATTTCTAAGTTGAAACCTCTCCATATCATACTCTCTCACACCACAATCATTATTGGATGCCATAAAATGGATTCCACCACTGCAAAGAAATTTGTTGATCAAAATGAGTCACACTGACTAAGCACCTTCGTTCAAATCAACGAATCTACATTTACCTCGTGCCGTCGTATATCTCAACAGCATTCGTGATGGCATTGTCCTCATAAGTGGTCCTTGTGCAGAAACTTACTCCTTGTTTGTCCAATTGCTGCAAAAATTGACAGCAATATGCAAATTCAATATTAGGAAGACCAAGCACGCACTAGGGTGAACAAAGTTTAATATGTTCTAGATGGTCACAATTGTCTCAAATGGAAAAATATTTAAAAGATCGTTGAGGCAAAGAAGATGACATGGAAGGCCATTAACATTGGAGACCTCAAATCTAGACAGTTAAATAACTAAACAAAATCCGTTGAACCCATAGTTTGGCATTGTAACCGGATCTCAATTAGACACAATCAGAGAAACATCTTTCATCAAGAATGGCCAATAGAACCTAAAACGATCTATTCTCATGAAAACAACCAAATGAGGAAATCTCTGATGGAAGTAAAGGGTAGGCGAAACCTATACCAGTAGAAAAGGTAGCCATCTTGAATCAAAAAGTCAACATGGTCTTGATGATAACTCACACCATGCCCCAATAAACACACTGAAGTTAGCACTACTGATAATAGTTAGGTCAATCAACCTACTCGTCAAAATCCTTTTGTGGGTGCTCAAGGTTTCACAACTTAGCAACCAAGACCTTGTTCCTCTTCCACTAATTTCCGTCATCCTTTCCTTACCACATCCATGACCTTCATGTCGATATTTGATACAAAACTGCCCCTAGTTAATGATATTTAAAAATGTGTTGCTATAGACATTAATTAAGGACTCCATGTGATGGTTTTATACACACTAAATGTATTCACAAGCTTTCTCCCGAAAGGAGACTATATGATCGTTTACACACTGAATATGACTATTAACACCAACTATTTTTAATCAAAAAAGAAGAATATAATAAGATGGAAAAAAGATTACAAGCAAGATGGATAAGAAACCCACCTAAAGAAAAGCAAAGATAAAAGTGAAGTCAAAACAAGAATGCTCCCTGATCCGCTGAATATAAGAAATGGCCACCCCCATGTAAGGCACCCCGAGCACTTGCACTAACGGAAGCAAGATACATGACCCTATATCATAAGAGAGCTTTTGCCAAGCGTTTATCCTAAAAACTACGAGAATTTCTCTCCCCCAAGATGCACCAAAGGATGGAAAACACCCCCACAAAGTTTCCATGTCCTTAGCTCCACCAAAACCTATAAAATGAATCAAGAGGTACGAACTCCCAGTAACTCAAGCCTCCTCGGCAACTAAAAACAACCTAGCCTATATATATTTGACAGTAGGACAAATAAGAAAAAGATGATAACAAGACTCCTAAATCTGATTATACATCACACACCAATCTCGAGACAGTTTCTTGTCTGCTAACCTGCCAAACGCCATTAGCATTGAGCTTGTTTAGCACTAGAGACCACACAAAGGCCCAAAACTTAAGAGGACTTGCGCTTTCAAAAAGAAAGAAGCAAGAGGAAACACTTTCAGGCCAGTCCAACCCAGGCAGGCCAAAAAGAAAATTGCAAGAAAAAGCACCCGGGGGATCTAAAACCCATGACAAACTATCACCTATGTATGGATCCTTCATATTTGCCAAAGTACCTGTGTTGACACAACACAACATAGGTGTGAGTGTGGCTGTGTGCACTGTTTTACACTGAATTAGTGCAAAGGTACGAACTCCCAGTACTACTCAAGCCTCCTCGGCAACTAAAAACAACCTAGCCTATATATATAATTGGCAGTAGGACAAACAAGAAAAAGATGATCATGAGACTCCGAAATCTGATTACACATCACACACCAATCTCGAGAGAGTTTCTTGTCTGCTAACCTGCAAAAGGCCGTTAGTCTTGAGCTTGTTTAGCATTAGAGACCACATAAACGCCCGAAACTTAAAAAGACTCGCGCTTTTATAAAGAAAGAAGCAAGAGGAAGCACTTTCAGGCCCCGAGAACAACCCCGGCAGGCCAAAAGAAAATTGCAAGAAAAAGCACCCGAGGGATCTAAAACCCATAACAAACTATCACCTACATCACCTCGATCCTTCATATTTGCCAAAGTACCCATCATAGTTATTAAAGGCGAAAGGCGTGAGGCGGGCGACACGTACATTTTTAAGGCGAGAGGCAGGCTAGCGAAAGGCGAACAAGATGAAAATTAAAGAAAATAAGTCAAAATATAATATCTTTTTCAAAAATCCCATATTACTTGGACCAGAATAGGAGGGCTTTTTTTTCACTTTCACTATTCAAGGCAAGAATAAAAGGAGATGTTATTAAAGCTGCCCTAAACCCTAACACCACCACCAAAAACAACTTGAAACTCCCCCAATCTAAAAACCAAGCAAGGGACTAACCTAAACGAGCACCCGCGACCAAGTCTGTGGAGGTCGAAAATTCTGGTGCCAGCACCGGCGCGTGAGCACTATTCCGGCGACGGCAAAGCCACAGATTAGTTCGCCATGCTGAGGCGATTGCAGCTGTGGTCTTGGATTGAGTGAATATTGAAGATCGGTAGCTAGATCTGGGCTTGAATCGATTAGATCTAGGCCAAAATCCTTCAGATCTGGGCCGGAAAGGTAAGATCCTCGCCTTTTCAAGCCTTTCGTCTCTCCTCTAGGTGACAAAGGCGATCGCCTTCGTTCGCTTCTTCAACATCGCCTCGCCTGACCTTGAAGAGGCGATGTACCCTCGCCTCGCCTCTCGCCTCTCGCCTGAGGCGACCAAGGCTCTCGCCTTTAATAACTATGGTACCCGTGTTGACACGACAAAACATAGGCGTGTGTGGGTGTGTGCGTGGCTGTTTTACACTAAATTAGTCCAAAATTTTAAAATTTAGGCCGATCCAGCACTCGGATCCATTCCTCGTAGCAGAGTCTAGGTAACATGTCTTATCATGAGACTGAGATAAACCACAGTTAGCAAGAATTGCCATCAAAGCAACCAACTCCTCAGCCTCCCTATCATTCAAATTTCTAAAGAAAAGACATTCAATGACAAAGCAATCCCCTCTCTATTATAGAAATAATAAGTATAAGTTTCATGGACTACTAACCTGAAAAGACAAGGGAAGAAAGCCTTAAAAGGGAATATCCCCCATCCAAGCATCCTCCCAAAAACGAATATGAAACATCCCCAACCTAGAATATGACTGTAGGCAGAAAGAAAGAGTCGTACTGTTGTATGAATTTCCAAAGTCGCAGAGGTTCTAAATCTAGCAATCCACCCATTCTAATTCGTGCAAAATTTATTCTTAGTAACTTTATTTTAAAGGGGCTCTACTAACTGCATCTTCACTTTCCCTACATTTGTTTCTACAGTTTGTTGTGCTAGCTCCTTACTTCAAGAACAAGTGTTTGCATTCCAGCCGTTCACCATGCCAGACCTAGTCAATTCATTTATTGATACCAACCTTGTAGCTTTCCCCATGGTACTAGTACTTGGTGCGTTGGACTCTTTAAGTTAAGAAAAGATGAACTTCGCCCCCTTGAACCAGACCTTCTAGATCATGACAGGAGAGCTCCTCTTGACAATGAAGTGATAATAGGGATCAAGGATGTTGGACGCACAAGTGCTTTGGGATGTCGATATCAACCCTTAGACCAATCACTAGCTCGTGGTATTTTCTAAACAACAGAATAACATTTTGAAGTGACACTGCCATCGCCTTATTACTTTGTACATATGCTTTATTCATTGATCCTCACCTACTGTTACAATTCTCTTTATTTGTATCATACCTTCAATTCTATCTTCTTCTTGGAGGTGTGCTACCTCCTTTCAGTGTTCACGAGAGAGTTGTCTAAAGGGGAAAGAGTGAAGCATGGAATAAGGAACTGTACGAGGCACGAAATGTCATAATGGTTGAAAGTTTTGCACAATTTAATCAAGTATAAACCTTCGTTACATGTGCAATTTGTTGTCAGGTCTTCTATTGGACTTTTGCTTAACGTATTATAATGGAATCCAATGTCCTGAATAATTTACGTTCAATTCTTGTCTTCCACGTCAAAGGTAGCTTGGCTTCTCTTCCCATCCCCAAGGAAGTCTGGTTCCTTCTTCAATTTTTTATATCTGTTCTATAACAAAAACATTCACATCATATTGTTCTGGTCAAAGATAGACAAGAAAGAAATAATTTTGTAAGATCACCTTCACTTTTACTTTAGCTCTCTAAGCGTCTGCCACTTAACTTTAGATAAAAGATTGTCTTCAAGGGTTCACATCTTAATTAATAATTAAGTAAAGCCAGCTATGAAAGTGGCTTTGGTTCAAGCTTTCTTCAAGGTACAAACGAATAGGAGCCACATGTCAGAGCATCATCCATCAAGTTAACAAAAACTAAGACCCCATGTAGCTTAGACAAGGATAAGTACCATTCAGTTGATTAGATTAATGGAATCTCAGGAAAACAAGCATGCTTCCAATCTTGCAGGTAAAAGGTCTGCAATGATTTTCTTCTCTAAGCAAGTCCTGGATAGTTTACTTGCATCCATTATTGCACATCAACTCTGAGTGGCTGATGTAAACTACGGCTTAGCTCACACAGGAAAGCACTCGGATGTTGGGGCTTCGTGTTCATCTTGAGGTTCTTCCACCTCCACAGAAATGGAAAATGAGGTATCAATGTATAGGAAGTGTAAAATTCAAGGGGAGAGAGAGAGAGAGAGAGAGAGAGAGAGAGAGAGAGAGAGAGAGAGAGAGAGAAGAACGGAGACAGTAGAAGAGTAGGAGGAAGGCCCACCATCAGACAGGATCCTAAATAGCACGGCATTACCCCAAGTTTCAATATCCGATTCCATCTAACTAACAGACTACATTGGGAAGAAAAAAAAAAGTTTTAGCTCTTTCACTCATTGAAGCCATGTTGCACTCACATTAGCCCATTCAGAAAAAACAAAAGTGCACTATATTATTGGTTAGATCACAAAAGAAGTCCAGGTTACGAACTCAATTGCGGCAAAGTTTGCAAGCCTTGGTGTGGATAATGCAATTGTGATGCCAAAGTCCAGGGATTTCCCATAATCTTAGCCTTGATTTGTTATTTTTTATTGCAGCTTCCTCCTTTCTTGAACGAGGTTAGGAGATTGGCATTTTATATCCCCAATAACACATGTTTCTCTCAGTAGCGATAGCTTGCAGACAAACTAGACTATATATACATCTCACATAGCACTTATATTATCAACTCTTCTCTGTTAGCTCCATTAGGAAGGACACCAAAGAAAAAAATATATATTATCGTTTTGGGGGTTTCAGGCAAGGTACAAGAACAACCATCCGGTCAGAGTTATCAATCAGGGGGCCTGCCCAAATTTTATGGGAAAAAGGCCAACTCAGATTGAAACTGAAAACAACAAGAACATACAATCTAAGAAAAGATCATATATAAACCACACATTAAACCACCAGAGATTATTCAGATCTACCAATCTGCTTTCTAGAAGTAGCAGATGACACCAAACATGTCAACAACAGATGTGAATCGAGAAAGACGATGGCAAAGACAACACTCAAAGATATCATTATTTTATTTTATTTTTATCAGAAAGAATCAAATACATTAAAATAGAAAAAAAATACAAGAAAACGGATGAGAAGTCCATCAGAACAAAAAACAAAAGGAAAGCAAACAAAAGAGAAAATACACAGAAAACTAGAAAAGCAAAGCGATCAAATCACAGCGATCTTTGAAGAAGGAACCCATGAAATGCTCCCCTCACTAACACCCAGAGAGAAGCCAAGAAGCCAAGAATACAACTCTATCCCACAAAAGAGTCAATGGCAAGGCCTGAACTCCAAAAAATTCCCCAATTACGCTCCCTCCAAATGCACCCTAACATAGCAAAAACCCTGCATTGCCACAATACAGAACCATTCTCGCCCAGAACCTCTGATGGCATCTGCTGAAAAAGCAATAGAAGCAGGACTAGCCTCCCCAAAGAGATTGTGCCAAAGATAACGAGCACCACCACAATAGAGAACCAAATGATCGTGAGTTTTGAAAAGTTCTTAGACATCACACACCAATCCATGGAGATCCTCTTCTTGGGTCTCTGCTTTTGCAACATGTGGTAGTAATGAGTTTATCGAGAATCAGAGACCACACAAAAGCTCTAATCTTGGAAGGAACCCGAGCTTTCCAAATAAAGGAAGATAAGCGAAAAGGACACGGTTTGGATGTTGAATCAAAATGGGATAGAAAAGACCAACAAGGGTAATCACCAGATCTCTTTAAAGATAAGAATGAAAGCTCCAAAAGTAATGGGTCCCTGCAAAAAGGAGGGGGGAGATTCTATCATGGTGAAAATGAGGGGCTGATCCTATCATAATGATGCTGAATATTGAGGGTGCCAGGGTGTAAGGAAGGGTCCGTGATGATAGGACTGACTTTCCCAAAGTAACAGCAGTAGATAATTGAGAAGTCAACTAAGTATGGAAGTCATTAATTCATGACTGTTGGGATAATAAAGTTAGAGGAGAGGGATATAGTTCTTACTTATATATCACATCAAAGAGAAATACTTGGTTCTAATACTTCATCCACAGTTCCAAATACAAGAACAGAAAAAAGCAACAAGGTTCGGCTATATATATTTTGCTTCTATGTGCTCCAGGTCTTTCACAGTTATATAACATTATTCACCTCACCTTGCAAGCAAGCTCTCCCTGGAAACCTCCTGCAACCAGAAAATTATCCCGGACTGCTAGTGTGCTGATCTGAGTTTGTGTAAAACCTTCCAGGAGGCTTCCAGCATGTTTCTGTATGCCCATAAAAAATTAAGAAAAACAATAACAATAATAGAGTAATAGAACCTCCAAACAAAGAGGAATATGTAAAAGAAGGGTAAGATTGATTTTGTTCCCAGGAGAAGCAACGAACTGGAAAATGGAAAGATACAAATGAGGAAAAAGGAGAAGCAGAACTTGGTGCCTCCTCTTTTTTAATGATAAGCTTCATATATAACTACCTCAGTAGGCGCTACATGCCCAGAGAAGTTGAGAACCTCTGACAGATTGTGGGTTAAAGAGGACCAGTGCATGATTGAGTTGCTAGACATGAGATATACATCATGTTTTGAAGTAGCCCATACCAAGTTCCTGAGCTGCAAAAAAGATGCATAACAGGCTCTCATTAACAATAGAACTTACATACTGTACTTTCTCAGCTAATGCAGCAACTCAAATGGTTCTAATCAACTCAGAGGAGATTAAAAATAGTAGTTATAACCTTCCGGGAAGGAAACAAGGGGTTAGGGAGCTAATGTGAATCAAGTAGATGGAATCGTAAGAAAATGAAAAGCATTACAACCACACCTGCTCAAATAGTATTTCTCCACTCTGAAGGAAAACATGAACATATACATACATATATATATATATATACATGTATGTATGTATATATACATATACAATGTTCTAAAAATCGCTAGGAGGGCGCTAGGCGTCAGGGCAGGGCCTAGTCGCGGCCTAGCGCCTAGGGGCCTAGGCGGGGTCTAGAAATCGAGGCATAATTACACTATAAGTTTATACCATACTTGCTGCAACAATATTAATAATTAAATATAACCAAATAAACTAAAAGTAATGGTCACATTACAAGATTAAAAGTTAAAATTTAAATTTAATTCAATAATCAATACCTGCTGCAACAATAGTAAATAACTAAATATGACAAAATAAACTAAAATAATGATCACATTACAAGATTAATAGTAAAAAATTAAAACCGAATTCAATAGTATCATTCCAAACTTCAAAATTTAAACTTTAAAACAAAATAACAATACTACAACATATAAAGTATGGAAAACAAACTTACTTAACTTAGGTTTTCCTGTTTTTTTAAACCAAAACGATGCTGTTTTTTGAAAAATAAAAAATAAAAAAATAATTAAAAATTAAAAAAAAGGCAATTTGGCTAGGCGACTAGGCGGCGATTTTTTTCGTTAACGATTTTTTACCCGATTTGACCCTAGGCGCGGCGTTTTGGGGGCGCCTAGCGCCTAGGCCGATTTTTTGAACATTGTACATATATATATATATATATATATATATATACATATATGTATACATATATATATATATATACATATATGTATACATATATATATATACACATATATGTATACATATATGTATATATATATGTATATATACATATACATACATATATATACATATATGTATACATATATATGTATATGTATATATACATACATATATATACATATATGTATACATATATATACATACATATATATACATATATATATGTATATATGTATATATACATATATATGTATGTATATATATGTATATATATAAATTTATAATATACTATGTTCCTTACCTTTCTGGTGAATGTAATCTCAGCAATATCAAAACATAAATACGTGAAGCAGCACAAAATAGCTTAATTGTTTGGTGCATTATTTCTTTGGTTTCCCAAGGTATCCCTAGACCCAAAGTCCCAAAACTAATCCCCGAGGCACTGTCGGGCTAGAAGCGGGGACTTCTCCCAAGGAAGTTTGACTCGAAACCAGACCTCTTGCTTAAGCGATCAGAGCCCCTTCCACTCAGCCAACCCGGTACTGTTTGATGCATTATAACTCAAACTATTTGCCTACTTTAAAATATAGGTTTTGGTATTATGGGGACAAATTATTCTTCACACGCAAATGACTTGTCTTTTGTTTTTTCTTTGTTTGAAGGTGGATTATTCTCTATCCCCTATCCCCTAAGTTTATATCCCTTACATATGATCCCTCCCTGTGTTTTCTCCCACTCTCCTGTACACTTTCTCTTCCCTCTTAACCTTTTTATGTCATTCTTTGCCAGATGTTATTGTTGTGCAGACAGTTTTCACAAGGAAACAGCCAAGTACAAACTGACGTTCTCACTTAATAACATTGAACAAATTAACTGCTTTTCAATAATGCAACCTTCCATTATCAGACCAAGAATTTACTACTGAACCAAACAGCGGGTCCAATTCACTCTCTTTTAAGGATAGATGTAAGTCCATAAATCTAACCACATAGGTGTAGCTACTAAAAGGACTTGCAGACTCGAAACCATCATGAAACGCGAGTACAGGAACTGAAACCATTTTCATGCTTCCAGATAGGATAGTGTCTTCTGCCCCTACAATTACAGCTACAACAGCAGATATTGATGCAAACTGAATAAACGATCTAAGCCTGTTTAAGAGCTTCCTCAAGCTACATCTGAAGGGAGTATTCAGTTAACATATAGTAATGAAACTTGTACCGGCAGACTTGATGATTTATGTCCCAATGGATTTGTGTAACTGGTAAATCTCTCTCTCTCTCTCTCTCTCTCTCTCTCTCTCTCTATATATATATATATATATATATATATATATATATATAAAAGAACCTAAGATCATAATCATAAGGGTCAACTCTTTAACCAATTCTACGGACTTAAAAGTAATCTTTTTGTATAATGAGGATTTGCAATAATCCATGGGAGGGAACAGATTTGGATGTAGGGGCTTTGGATTGACAGTGATCTACCTCTACCCTCTTGGGTAGACCTCGGGCAAATACTAAGTAAAACAGGAAAAAAGACATGCAGTGGTAAGAAAGAAGAACCAAACCTGAAAATGAAGGATTGTAGGCTTCACTGCTCTTGTATTGTGGAAGAACTCAAAGTAGTTGCCACCCTTTTGCATTTGTTTACATTTCTACACACCAATAATAAAAGCATAACCATTACAAAAATAGTAAAGGAATAATCAACTTATGGAGCTGATAAAGAATATAATTCGAAGAAAAGCAGTGGAAGTTGCACCTTATCTACTGCATCACCAGATAACGGAATGTTCTCATAATTTCTGTACTGCTCAAGCCTTGTAAATCTGTAACTTTCCCTCGTTATATTCAGTCTTTCCCAAGGAATTCCCTGAATATCTTTGCCTCTCCTTGCTTGGGCAGAGGACGTATCGGTCACCCTCGTAAGCTACTCGGATCAAAACATGAAGAATTTCAATATGAACAATATAAATAACTGTAATAATATTTGGAATTTAAGTCTACCTTGGCATAGAAAAACATTGAGTGGTCCATTGGCCAACAAGAACCAATTTCAATATAACCAGAAAACAGCTTAGGAGGAAAGAACACTAACCATGTCATAATCATCAAGGCTCCTATCTCCATGACCGTCACCGTTGTATTCCTCATCCACATCATCCATGAAATCTGACATTTCTCCCTCGTCCACCATGTAATCAATTTGATCAACCTGGTGGTCAGACATCCTCTAGCTAGCCCTTCACCGAAGTAAAAATTTTCATTTATAAGCATTTTTCAAACCCTCCAACAAACCCCAGCCCCTCATTCTGTCTCTCTTACTTCCACAAGAACAACCATCAGAGAGAGAGAGAGAAGAGAAGAGAGAGGTCCTCAGAAGTCCGAATAAAATAAGCTTCTCAGATCAACCCGTGAAACGTATCCACTTAAACATAAGAAAGTAATGGTTAACACTCTTAACAGACAAATATAAACTCCCTCCATTCCATAATGAATGATATTGATACCCTTCAAAGTAGCAATCATAAACAAAGTATTTTATCGAATTTTAACTTAATCACTTCATATTTGAGGTGCACTGGGGAAATTGAAAGCTTAATCTCAAATATAGAACTCTTCAAGTAGTACATCCTAAAACAGCAAAATGGAACTCCAATGCCAGGCGTATGATACCAATCTCTACGCATCATAAAATTTGCCTTCAACGTGATAGAAAAAATCAGAAAAAACAAAAATTGGAAAAAGATAAACTTAACAACCTAAAATCAATATATTGTTCACTTAATCTCCTAAACATATACTACAAATTGAGATGCACAGAGTGCTGAAGAATGAGACAATCACAGACATTGGATCATAGAGCAAATATAGAAATATTAAAATCATTATCATATGAAGTGCTCAATATCAGATTACAACGAGACAAATTTTTATTTTCATACAAAACATTCATCAATCATAGTTATTAAACCAATAAAGGGGTTATGATAAATATAAACAAAATCAAGGAAAATGAATGGGAAAATAAAAATCAGAAGCAAAAAGATTGGAAATTTAAGAAATCGTACCTCAGAAACTGAAGATCCCTTCACGGATTCAAAGGGAAGAGTGAAATCAGTTCTCTCTCTCTCTCTCTCTCTCTCTCTCTCGCTCGCTACCTTTAATATCTCTTCTCAGAAGGGGGCGTTTTGGGCGCTTTACCCTTTTCTTTTTTTTCTTTTTTATCCCAAAAACTGTGTATTATACGGGTACCTCTATTAGGCAAGGTACTCTTGATAGCGACACGAGACAGGTCAGTTGGTCACCAGTTTTACTCCTTTTTTTTGGTACCTATTATTACGTCCAGTATTTAAGAATTTTTGGAGCTCGATCTGAGTTTGGGAAGAAAGCTCGAGTCGAGCTCGTTTAGAAATTCATTTATTTTGCTCACTTTTGATACTTATTACATCTATCTACGGGTGTACTTAAAAAAATTTCAAGCTCGATCCGAGATCGTGAAGAAGAGCTTGAGTTGAGCTGGTTTAGAAATTCATGTATTTTGTTTATTTTTTATATTATTACATCTATATAATGGTGTATTTAAGAATTTTCGAGCTGAATCCGAGTTCGGGAAGAAGAGCCTGAGTAGAGCTGGTTTAGAAATTCATGTATTTTGCATACTTATTACGTCCATCTACGAGTGTACTTAAGTATTTTTCAAGTTTGATCCAATTTTGGAAAGAAGAGCTCGAGTCAAGCTCATTTGGAAATTCCTGTGTTTTGCTCATGACTCGCAAGCTAGTCGAGCGGCAATAGAGAAAATCTTGTATTAATAATTTTGACAAAAATGTAAAGTTGACTCGTTACATTACTTTAGACTACTTATTTTTTGTAAAATATTAGATAATTTTAATTATATGACAAATAAATTTGTATGCAATATATATATATATATATATATATATATATATCACAATAAATCTCAAGTGGAGTCGCTCAATCTAACAGAGATAAACGATCCGATCCTAAGGTTGACATGTTGATGCAGTCAGGGAAGTTACAAGAAATATTGGATATGTCTGCCTTAATTATGTATTGTTGCTTTCTTGAAAGTTTATTTAATATCGACTGTTGACTTAAATTGTGAGATAGCACGTCTATTTAATAGGGGTGAACACGGGCTGATTCGGCTCAGTATTGGGCTAAAACCGTCACTGGACTGCTTGAACTCGGTTTTGGACCCAATAGGCCCGAAATAGTTTGATGTTATCTCTGTTTCAGTTTAGCGATTTTTGGTTTCAGTGGGATCGATTTTTGAGTTTTTTGGGTTATTGATTTTTGGACAATATGGGCTCATTTTGTCAGCCCACTAAATCTTTTAATGGGAGTTCAATGGGTGTTTTAAAATGTCAAAACCCTAATTTTATTTAAGCAACCCAAACCCAACGGGTCATTTAAACTAGCATACATCTTTTCGTCTTTTCCAATGAATTTTCTATATATTAAAAATTCAAATAAAGTACCGTAACATTCAAATATTACAATCAGAAAGAGCAAAAAAAAAAGCAAAAACATTCAAGTACATACAAAGCTAAAAAAAAATATATATTGTTTAAGCTGCATGAAATTCATTGAGTCATACAATAGTAACAGCAGGCATAATTTAAAAAATATCCAAAAGTCAAGCCATTTTAAATGAAGATTCAACATCCATTCCAACTTCCAAACTTCATGCTAATCTTCAAAAGTCTTCCAAACATCTCCCAGCAAAGAGTCAAAGACCAAGCCCGAGATCAAGATAAAATGAAAAGAAATTAAAAATACAGTCCGTTTATTGAATTTGCTCTATTAGCAGAGCATGTATCATGAAAATAAACAATTGGCACACTTTTTGTAGCAAATTCTCATGCTACTGCTAAATACTCTCTTCGTTCCTAAATCACACTTCTAAAGCTTAAATGCTAAAATGCTTTTTCAAGAGAAATAAAAATGAAACGTCTCACCCTTTTAACCTATTGTGTATTCAACCTTGCGATAAATTGATCTTTGTAATAAGAGTAATGCTATGGGTACCTAAATAGTACTAAATTTTTTGCATCAAATGATGTGTCACTTGATGTGACAACTGATGTGATATGTTAATTTTGATTTTTAATTTTATTTTTTGTACCACATCAGCTGCCACATCAGGTGACATATCATTTGGTGCAAAAAATTTAGTACTCTTTAGGTACCCATAACATTACTCTTGTAATAAACCAACTATATTTTGTGTTGATTATGGGCTTCGTCACAGCAGAGTTGTATAATATACCAACTCAAGTGAAGTCACAATAAACATTGGAAATTGGCCCACATGTTGAACGAACGCTTAGATGAAGAGAAAAAGTAGTCCATTTACATTTGAACGTAGGTTCGAGTCTTGTGAAAAACGAAGGGTAGATTCAGAACCTCACAACACGTCAACGCTTCAATGAAACTGATTCAACGGTAATTCAAATAGTAAAATTGTATATATTGGATTTCCGAAATTTTCATCATGAAAACCTAAAATGTACACACATTGAACTATGGACTTATATTTGAACTACTAATGTTTTATCATATGTCGTTGCATCGTCCCCATTGATACATTTGTATAGTTTAGACACCCCACTCTTGGACCTTAATTCTTATAATATCAACTCAGGAAAGTCTATTTGTTAGCACAATTGTTAATCCCGATAGGCTCAAATAGGCTAGAGGGGGGTTGAATAACTTATGTTCAATTTAAAAACTTTTACAATTTTTACTTCACAAAATAACAAATTAGCTAGTAACTAGCTTGCAGCGGAATAAACTGTGAAGAATAGGACAAGTCAGAATGGCTATAGAAACAAAAAGTTCTTAATTGAAAATCAAACACAAGTGCAGGAAATTAAAGAACAAGTATTTGAAGTGGTTCACACTATGAATAAGTGTTACATCCACTACAAAAGTGGTCAACTTTGGATTTGAAAAGTGCACTATGTTTTCCACTAAGATCGATTACAAAGATCACTAATGGGTTGTGTATAAAATATTTTACCAAGTGTTTTGGTGAGAGTTATAATCTATAAAGATTAAACTCTTGTGTGCCTTGAATGCTTAGAATCACAATCAATGAAGAGCAATAAAGACTAAAATCTAAGGACAGTGCTCTTCACAGAATGTTTGATGGAATGTTTCTTTGAAGCCCTTGAATATACTAAGTGTTTTGAAGCTTGAAGGTTGTTGAGATATTCAGAATGTTCAAGAGAGTCTTCAATGCTTCAGATTTCCTTCTATTTATACTTGGAGACTGATCTTTGGAGCCGTTGAAAGATTTTAGACTTGAGAGATTTGAATTAGGTACATTTAATGCAAAGCAGCATGCATTAAATGCCCTAAACTAGTTGTTGAAGCCTGATTAGTGAACTGTGACTTCCAAGGTTGACTCCAGCTGTGCCTACAAGCTTTGCCAAAAATGGGTAGACAATGTGCTGCTAGCAGAGTGTCCTTTCTGAGAGAATAGCCCAAAATGGAAGGGTTTAATTAATGAACCACGTGTTTTACCATTACATCAAAGTCAAAGAATGACATTGTTGGTAACATAGGCAGATCTTCAGAACTAAGTCTTTATCAGTCGTTCTTCAGATCTTCACACATTACTGATGAAGCTTGACTGATACGTACTAACTAAAGGTTGCTGAAGGACTTAGCTAGTGCAGATAAGTAATCCTAAAAGCTATTACAAGGCATGAGTCTAAGTACAAGTTGCCACAGCACTTCACACGCAGGCCCAGTGGTCACTTCTAACAAGCACTTGGTAATAGATACAAGCAAATCTAAACAATATATAACAATCTTCTCCTATTTTCTTGTGTCTATTACCTCTAAATACATTTCAGCTAAAAATGTCTGATACTGGTAATAACATGTTTTAGAGATATTATTATAAGCAAACATGCCCTAGTATAGACTTACATAATAGCCAATGTATTTAGATTACAAAGTGTTTACAAAATAAAGAAATTAAGCACAAACACTTGTAATAAAGCTGAATTTAAAGACATATAATTATAAGCAGTTATAGTAGTATGTCTTTAAACCGGAGGTTTAAATTTCATGCATATAGAATAATCAGTAATCATAAAGCATGAAATGGATAAGTTCAAAATAAGATATAACCACTGTATTTTAAACAAGTTGTTTAAGATTGCAGGGTTTAGACAAAAGAATAAAAGTTACTTCTAAGATAGGAATTAAAATAGTTATACCAGTAGAGTTCAAGCTTGTCCCTGGTCTTTTGCAGCAGTAGTAGCTTCAAGTCTTGTAATCTTGGCATTGGCTACTTTTAACTCTTCTTTGAAGGCTGAATTGTTCTTTCTAAGGATGACATTTGCCTCAAACAGTTGAAGGTATTTGTTGCTAAGTTTCATCTCCTCCTTAATGGACACAAGGGACAACTCCATTCCATTAAACTTGTCATCATAAGCACGCTACTGTTTGCGAAGAAATGTCTGGGTGCGGGTGTTGGCCAAGCGCATAGTAAGTAAGGACTTGCACAAGAACCATTAGGTACCACGATGAGCAACGTCCAGCTTCGAAAATCTACTTTCAAACATACCAACAGCAGAGGACAACTTGGAAGAGATGTCAACTAGCTTTGAATCCAGGTTGGCCGATGAAGATGAGGAAGTAGCAGAGCTGGAGTATACACGGCTAACCAAAAGCTTGTGACAGGCATTCACAAAAGCCTTGGTCTCTTTTGAAATCTGAACCACCTTTGACATGTATTATGTAGTGACATCAATGGTATTGTCTTGCTTGAGGCAGAGATGCTACATCCTGCTTGAAGGAGGCCCATATTGTGGGCAACATTAGTCAAAATGATATCAAGGCCAGCAAGAATGTCTTGAGGAGGAGCAGTCTTGTAGGAAGGGCCAAGCTTGGTGGCATGCAGTTGAAGGGAATAGGGATGGGGACATAGTAGTTAAAGTATGCCATTGTGGTTCTGCGAGGAATCTCCATAGGTGGCTAAGGGGAGAAAGGAGGAAATCGAAGGTTAAAGTGGTAGAAGACACTCTTTATAACCAGGGGAGATCGATGTTTATCGAAGATGATGAAGCTAGGAAATAAGTTGTAAAAGTCATGAAAGGCTGGGCTGAAGTTTATGGAAGGGTAAGGTTAGCAGGTCTTCAGTGGTCATTGACTCAGCAACCTCTTCTATCAGGGCATGGGTAACATCATTGATGACCGTAGTGATCATAGCATCAATCGTCTCATCCTGTTCAGCAACAGGGAAGAATTCAAGAGTGACTGGAGAAGAGGCAAGGAAAATGTTTGAGGGAAGTGGAAAAGGAATATTTGGGGGTTGAGGTGGGGATAATATCTAAGGTAGGGGAGGGTGGGATGGCTAATGGGGGAGAACAAGAAATGGTTGAGGGGATAGGCATGGCAGAAGGGGTGGGTTTGGGTGGAGATGAAGGTTTGGTTGGAGAAGTGGGTTTGGCTGGTAGAGGGGAAGAGGATAAGGTAGGAAAGAAAGAAGGGGTTGAGGTTGAAGTATTGAGAGGGATGAAGGTAGAGATATCTGAGGAGAGAGGAGGGAGAAGGTCATTGTCCTTATAGATCTGGTGTCATTGCTTGAAGAAAAGTAGATCCTGGATATGGGAGTTATACAAGAAGAATCGTTGGTTCCAAGCAGCAGGAAGGGGATCATAGTAGTTACCCCATTTCAGGATAATCTTACTAGCAAATAAGGTTTGGCACCTTAGGCGCTTGGGGTAATCCAAGGCACAAAGGGCAGGGTCGAAATCGGATGGGTTAGGGGAAGGTCTACTGTCCCTGAAGAAGAGAAGTTCTTGGACTTCAGGGTGGAAATGGTTATATGGGTTAAGCTTTTGTTTCTTAGCTGATGTTTGGGAAGAGGGAGAGGATGGTTTTTGAGGTTGGCTCTCAGCAGAAGTTTCGAGCTCCTCTTGGTCAATGGGAGCAGGGCTGGCCAATCTAGGTGAGGAAGGCACATACTTAGCCTTTTTAGCTTTCTGTTTGTTGTACTTGTCTTTTCTAGGTTTAAAAGAATCTAGGGATAATATAGGGTTGGTTGACGAGAGAATGACTAGTTCTGGGATGGCTGGTGTGGAAAAGGCTAGTGGGGGTACTGGAGTTGGTGTAGGAGTTGGTGCTTGAATAGATATGGTTTCTGCTGAAGTTTGGGTAAAAGAGGAGGTGGTTGGTGGAGTGGGTTTAGGTAGGCCAAAGCTCTCATTAGTTGATTGAAGAGAGGTTTTGATTTTGAGCATGGCCTTAGGGATTAGTTTGGTAGAGGGCTTAGATTTGGGTTTAGGAGGAAGGGAGGAGGATTAACCAACAATCCTGAAGACCGCTGGTTCAAAGGACTAGACATCCCTCTTAGCAGCCTTCTTAGTGGCGTGCTTCCTTGTAGGTTTAGGAGCATGAGATGGAGAAGGGGGATGAGTTGGCTATTTGGCTTTCTTTGATTTGGCCTCAAAAGGGTCATGATCGAGGAGGGAGTAGCTGAAGTCTTCTGGTACGGTTGCAGCCAAGGGGGTGAGAGGATCAACAGTTTTGGCCTTACCCCTAGCTATTCTGTCCTCCTGAACAGGCAAACCCTCAGCAGTGTAGGAAACCTTCCTCTTGCTATTCTTGGAAGTTGTAGAGGAGCCAGCAGTAGCACCTCTCTTGGTTGCATCTTGGCCTAGTTCAGCTGAGTCCTTAAAACGATGGCACTGGTCAGCATCTTTTGGTAAGTGGTGAAGCAGTCCCTAAAGCCATTCTTAAATTTAATGCTCTAGTCAACCAGATAACCGATGTGGTAGGGGCGTTCTGGGAACAGGTTCCTAGCCATCTCAGAAATGGCTTCAGGCTCAGCATCGCCTCTTATCATAGTCCAGGCACTCTCCAGTTCTTCCTCAGTCAAAGTCATTACACCCTTGACTAGCAGCCCCAGAATACCCAGCACTTTGTAGGTGATCTTTATGAACTTTCCTCTGATATACCCTTTGATAGAGGTCTTGTCAAGAAGCTCTACTGGCAGCACCATTCTAGTGTAGAATTCTTCAGCCAGTCCATTGTCGTAGTCCTTGTCATCAAGTTGGAAGAAAGGTAGAAGACCACAACCTCGAAGATCATTTACCAGAGCTTCCCCAGATCCATAGGCAATGACTGAGTTGACATCCAGTGTCAGACCAGGATGATATTTGTTATTGGGAAGAATAGGGATTGGCAAATGAGCAGCTTCAACAGCTCTAGTAGACTTGGCTGGTTGCTGAGGAGCATTACCAGCAAATTAAGTAGTAGAGGATGAAGTAGACTTAGTATATTCAACAATTACAAAGTTAAAAATGGCTGGTATAAGACAATAACAGCAGTTTATGGACAAACATGTACTGTAGAGATCAAAACACAATATATGGCAGTAACTTAGCAATCTAAAAAGCAAAGATTTACCAACCACAATAGTTCATGCTCAGGGTTTAACCAAAAACAGAAACAACTATTTCCTAAAAAATCTAGAGTGCATATTATAATAACGCATATTTTGAACAATAAAAAAACAATAGATTTCCCAGAAAAAATAAACGTACAGCCATATAACAAAAAAATCAAACATCTGCAACCTCAGAATAGTGTCAAATACAACAGTGTTCATATAATTTGAAATGAAGAATACAGCAATTGAATATGACTGAAAATTGATTTAAAGGAAAGATAAGTTTGAGAGATACTAACCATTTTAGTTTAAAGCAGAAATATTGAAGAATCTAGGAGTTTTGGTTGCTCAGAAAAACTTGAAGCTTCAACAATGGCAGTTCGTTTGAGAGAGTTTTGGCAGTTTGGAAGAGAGAGAGAGAGAGAGAGAGAGAGAGAGAGAGAGAGAGAGAGAGAGTTGTAAAAAGTAAAAAGTAAAATGATGACGTCCTTTTATATGTCAGACAAATGTCCGGTATTAGATCATTTCTGAGGTCCATATATAATGAGGATAAAAAGTGACAGTTCATACAAAAGATACTTTAAAAAAGTGAAGATTTGGTCCCTGCAATTTAATAAACTGCCAGTAGGGTATAAGAGAAGATTCGCAAAACATATCTGAGGATGTCCTATGACATCAGCATTGATTAACACTTGGTTGATAGAAGTTATAAGCAGTTTTATACATAGTAAATGAAATTTAGAACAAAAATTGATAAGTGTTAAGAACTGAGTTCAAGCATACCAAGCTCTCCTCTAAGATAGGCAAACCTGGTTGAGTCAAGTGGCTTGGTAAAGATATCAATAATTTGTTGATCTATAGGAACGTATTGCATACTGATATTACCTTTTTCCACATGATCCTTTAGGAAATGATATCTTACATCAATGTGCTTTGTCATGGAATGCATGTCAAGATTTTAAGATACTGAGATGGCTGATGTGTTGTCACACATGATTAGACAATCAGCAATCTTTATCTTATAATCTACAAGTTGATGTTTGATCCACAACAATTGTGAGCAGCAGCTACCAGCAGCTATGTATTTTACCTCAGTTGTTGAAGTTAAAACATAAGATTGCTTTTTGCTGGCCCATGAGATTAGTCGATTCCCTAGGAATTGACAAGTCCCACTAGTGCTTTTCCTGTCAATCTTATAGGCAGCAAAGTCAGCATTCGAATAGCCAATAAGTGTAAATGAAGAATCCCTTGGATACCAAATGCCTAAGTTGGCTGTGTCAATGAGATATCTGATAATCTTTTTGACTGCTTGCAAATGAGACTCCTTTGGATCAGCTTGAAATCTAGCACAAACATAAACAACAAACATAATATCAGGTCTACTGGCTGTTAGATAAAAAAGTGAGCCAATCATGCCTCTATACAGAGTCATGTGCACTTCCTTTCCCTTTTCATCTTTGTCAAGAAGGCAGTTTGTAGCCATATGAGTGCTAAAGCTGTTTGCATTTTCAAGACCAAATTTCTTGATAAGTTCCTTGGCATATTTGGCTTGGTTGATAAAGATACCAGTTGAGCTTTGCTGAATTTGCAATCCTAGGAAGAATGTGAGTTCTCCCATCATGCTCGTTTCGAATTTACTCTGCATAAGCATTTCAAATCTTTTACACAGATTTTCATTAGTAGAACCAAAGATAATATCATTAACATAAATTTGAACTAATAAAGAATGACCTTTATGTTTCATGATAAATAAAGTAGTGTCAATTTGACCTCTCACAAAGCCTTGGAGTAATCAAGAACTTTGAAACCAAGCCCTTGGAGCTTGTTTGAGTCCATAGAGAGCTTTCCTTAGCTTGTGGACATCTTCTCTTCTAGTGTTTTCGATGAATCCAGGTGGTTGTTCTACATATACTTCTTCTTGTAGCTTACCATTCAGAAATGCACTTTTGACATCCATTTGATATAACTTGATGTCCTTAAAAGATGCATATACAAGGAAAAGTCTGATATCTTCCAATCTCGCAACAGGAGTAAATGTTTCATCATAGTCAATGCCCTCCTCCTATCTATATCCTTGAGCTACCAGTCTTGCCTTATTCCTTGTGACGTTTCTATTTTCATCCATCTTGTTCCTGAACACCCACTTGGTTCCAATCACAGTTTGACCTCTTGATCTAAGAACTAGTTTCCAAACTTGGCATCTTTCGAATTGATTCAGCTCTTCTTGCATAGCCTCTACCCAACTTGGATCCTCCAGAGCTTCATTTACCTTTTTGGGTTCAATGTTTAAAACGAATGCAGTAGAGTACATACATTCATTTCTTGAAGCTTGTCTTGTCTGAACACAAACATGAAGATCACCAATGATTTGAGTGATAGGATGATCTTTTACTTCTCTAACTTCAGCAGGTAGGTTTTGTCTAACTGCGTTTGTATTTGGTAGATCTTGAGAAGTGGAGATGTCTGGAGTTTGGTTTTTAGGATAATATGTAAGTTCCAATGTTGGGTGAACAACTTCTGGAGAAGATGGAACATCAGCTTCAATTTGATTAGTTGTTTCAGTGTTGGCTGAACCATCATCAACAGATGTTAGTTCCACCATATTGATTCTTGAAGGAACTTGAACATAGATAAAGTTAGATCTTAGTTGGTTTGTACCTATCTCACACTCATCAAAATCATCAGTAACCTTAGGAGCCAAATGTGGCCCAATAAAATCAAATTCATCAAATGAGAAATGTACTGATTCTACAACTTTAAGAGATCTTTTATTGTAAACTCTGTAAGCTTTAGAAAATTTAGCATATCCCAGAAATATTCTTTCATCATTTTTGGAGTCAAATTTTCTTCTATGTTCTCTACCATTGTAGACAACATAGCATTTGCACCCAAAGATTTTTAAGAAGCTAATATTAGGAGCTCTGCTTCTCCAAAAGTACATTGGCAGCCTTGCTTCAACAATCATGGTCTTTCCAGCTTTAATGAGAGTTTCATTCTTCTTTTCAGCAACTCTATTTTTTTTAGGTGTGCCAGCAGCAAAGAAGTTATGACTAATTCTATGGTCATCACAGTATTGAGCAACACCACTGTTCTTGAATTCTGTACCATTGTCTGATCTTATGTCCGCAATATCATCCAGTTTCTGAGTCTGGAGTCTTCTGAAGAGAGCTATAACAATGTCATAAGTTTCATCCTTTGAAGACATCATTTTAACCCATGTGAATCTTGAGTAGTCGTTAACCACCACTAAAGTACACTTGCTGCCACCAAGACTAGCAGTGGTCACTGGACCAAATAGATCCATATGAAGCAGTTGTAGAGGTCTGGTAGTCGATAAACATGACTTGCTCTTGAAAGATGACTTGGTTAGCTTTCCTAGCTGACATGCCTTACAAAGCTTGTCATGATCATCTAAT
>CM028369.1:38688138-38690638 GCA_016624345.1 Platycodon grandiflorus | reverse complement strand
AATAATAATAATAATAATAATAATAATAATAATAATAATAATAATAATAATAATAATAATAATAATAATAATAATAATAATAATAATAATAATAATAATAATAATAATAATAATAATAATAATAATAATAATAATAATAATAATAATAATAATAATAATAATAATAATAATAATAATAATAATAATAATAATAATAATAATAATAATAATAATAATAATAATAATAATAATAATAATAATAATAATAATAATAATAATAATAATAATAATAATAATAATAATAATAATAATAATAATAATAATAATAATAATAATAATAATAATAATAATAATAATCATAATAATAATAATAATAATAATAATAATAATAATAATAATAATAATAATAATAATAATAATAATAATAATCATAATAATAATAATAATTATATTAATATAATTATTATAATTATTATTATTATAAACCTAAACCTAAATAATCATAATAATTAAAATAATTATAATAATCATAATAATAATAATAATAATAATAATAATAATAATAATAATAATAATAATAATAATAATAATAATAATAATAATAATAATAATAATAATAATAATAATAATAATAATAATAAAATAATAATAATCATAATAATAATAATAATAATAATAATAATAATAATCATAATAATTAATAATAATAATAATAATAATAATAATAATAATAATAATAATAATAATAATAATAATAATAATAATAATAATAATAATAATAATAATAATAATAATAATAATAATAATAATAATAATAATAATAATAATAATAATAATAATAATAATAATAATAATAATAATAATAATAATAATAATAATAATAATAATAATAATAATAATAATAATCATAATAATAATCATTATGATTATTATGATTATTATAATTATTATTATTATAAACCTAAACCTAAACCTAAACCCTAAACCTAAACCTAAACCCTAAACCTAAACCTAAAACCTAAAATAAACATAAACCTAAATAATCATAATAATAATAATAATAATAATAATAATAATAATAATAATAATAATAATAATAATAATAATAATAATAATAATAATCATAATAATAATAATAATAATAATAATAATAATAATAATAATAATAATAATAATAATAATCATAATAATAATAATAATAATAATAATAATAATAATAATAATAATAATAATAATAATAATAATAATAATAATAATAATAATAATAATAATAATAATAATAATAATAATAATAATAATAATAATAATAATAATAATAATAATAATAATAATAATAATAATAATAATAATAATAATAATAATAATAATAATAATAATAATAATAATAATAATAATAATAATAATAATAATAATAATAATAATAATAATAATAATAATAATAATAATAATAATAATAATAATAATAATTAATAATAATAATAATAATAATAATAATAATAATAATAATAATAATAATAATAATAATAATAATAATAATAATAATAATAATAATAATAATAATAATAATAATAATAATAATAATAATAATAATAATAATAATAATAATAATAATAATAATAATAATAATAATAATAATAATAATAATAATAATAATAATAATAATAATAATAATAATAATAATAATAATAATAATAATAATAATAATAATAATAATAATAATAATAATAATAATAATAATAATAATAATAATAATAATAATAATAATAATAATAATAATAATAATAATAATAATAATAATAATAATAATAATAATAATAATAATAATAATAATAATAATAATAATAATAATAATAATAATAATAATAATAATAATAATAATAATCATAATAATAATAATAATAATAATAATAATAATAATAATAATAATAATAATAATAATAATAATAATAATAATAATAATAATAATAATAATAATAATAATAATAATAATAATAATAATAATAATAATAATAATAATAATAATAATAATAATAATAATAATAATAATAATAATAATAATAATAATAATAATAATAATAATAATAATAATAATAATAATAATAATAATAATAATAATAATAATAATAATAATAATAATAATAATAATAATAATAAAATAATAATAATAATAATAATAATAATAATAATAATAATAATAATAATAATAATAATAATAATAATAATAATAATAATAATAATAATAATAATAATAATAATAATAATAATAATAATAATAATAATAATAATAATAATAATAATAATAATAATAATAATAATAATAATAATAATAATAATAATAATAATAATAATAATAATAATAATAATAATAATAATAATAATAATAATAATAATAATAATAATAATAATAATAATAATAATAATAATAATAATAATAATAATAATAATAATAATAATAATAATAATAATAATAATAATAATAATAATAATAATAATAATAATAATAATAATAATAATAATAATA
>CM028369.1:38680638-38683138 GCA_016624345.1 Platycodon grandiflorus | reverse complement strand
ATTATTATAATTATTATTATTATAAACCTAAACCTAAATAATCATAATAATTAAAATAATTATAATAATCATAATAATAATAATAATAATAATAATAATAATAATAATAATGATAATAATTATAATAATAATAATAATGATAATAATAATAATAATAATAATAATCATAATAATAAAAATAATAAAAATAATAATCATAACAATAATCATAATAATAATCATAATAATAATAATCATAATAATTAAAATAATAATAATAATAATAAATGATAATGATAATAATAATAATAATAATAATAATAATAATAATAATAATAATAATAATAATAATAATAATAATAATAATAATCATAATCATAATAATAATCATTATGATTATTATGATTATTATAATTATTATTATTATAATAACTAGTAGTGCTCCTGGCGTTGATGGTTTCACAGGTCACTTCTTTCGTGGGTGCTGGTCTATCATTCGGACAGATGTGGTGGCAGCTGTGAGATCTTTTTATTTAGGGGAGGATCTTCCTAGAGGTTTCTCTTCGAATGTCTTGGTGTTGCTCCCTAAGGTGGACAGGCCAGTTGGTTTCTCTGATTTACGGCCTATCAGCTTGTCTACTTTTTTGAATAAGGTTATTTCAAAGATTCTTGCCCTCCGGTTAGCTACTGTTCTTCCTCGAATTATTTCTTGAACAAACGGGTTTTATTAAGGGCGAGGTATTCAGGAAAACATTGCCATTGCTCATGAAATGGTTCATCGCATTGATCGAGAAGGTGGTTGGGGTAATGTTCTTTTCAAATTGGATATGTCGAAAGCCTATGATAGATTGGAATGGGATTTCTTATTTCGGAACTCTGTCGGTTTTGGATTTGATGATCGGTTTGTCGGTTGATTGGTCGTTTGGTCAGGTAACGGTATTCGGTGCGTATGGGAGGTTACTCCGGCTTTTGCGTCGACTAGGGGTGAAGCAAGGTGATCCTCTTTCTCCATTGCTTTTCATCATTGCTGGAGATTCTTTCTAGAGCTCTTCATAGGCGTTGCGGGATGAGGTTTTTCGCTTTTGATCATGGTCGAGGATGTGCGGTTGACTCACTTATTATATGCGAGATGATATCTTTTATTTTGCAATGGAAGGCGGAAGTCTATAGAGGTTTAAGGGTATTCTTGCTATGTATGAAAGGGCTTGGTCGCTTATTAATCTTGGAAGAGTGGCTTTTATGTTAGTTCGAAGCGGAGGCAATTTGAGATAGCTAATATTCATCGGTGGTCGGGTTGCATGCATCGAGAATTTCCCTTGACATATTTAGGGATTCCTCTTTTTAAAGGTCGGATTTGTCGGGTTCATTTCTTGCTTTGGAGGCTAAGATATTGAAGAGGGTTGATGGTTGGCAAGCGCGTTTATTATCTTTTGGTGGGAAGATTACTCTCATCAAATCGGTGTTATCCAGTATTCCCATTTATTCTCTTGGTGTGTTGAAGGTTCGAAGCGTGCTTTGCAAGCTAGAAGCATCATGGCTAATTTCTTATGGAGCGGCGGGGGGATAGGCGAGCTCATTGGGTTTCTTGGGATAAGGTGTGCGAGGCCTTTGAATGAAGGTGGTTTGGGGATTCGTCATCTTGAGGACATGAATAAAGCTATGTTAGCTAAGTGGCTTGGGTGGCATCTACGGAGACACGTTGTGGTCCCGCTTCATCAAAGTAAGTATGGTTGTCATTATGCTTATTCTAGTTCACATGTTTGGAAAAGCATACATTTTCTTCCTCGGTTGGAGAGTTGTAGTCGATGGGTGGTTGGTAGAGGGATATTAAATGGGCGGATAATTGGTGTGGAGTTCGATTAGGGGTCCTAGCCACGAAGATCATCGTCTTCTTGTTCGTGATGGGATTCATGTTTTGGAGGATGTGATACAGTTTATTCCGCTAGAGTTTCATGCCAGTATTCGCAGGGTTCGTGTTGATGCTTCGAAAAAGGATAAGAAGGTATTCACGTTATCTAAAAGTGGGGAGTTTGAAACTGCTGCTTGGTGGGATCATTGTCGTGTTCGTAGTCCGTTGGTTGATTGGGGAGCAAAGGTGTGGCACCCTAATATTCCCACCAAGGTGAGTGGGTTTTGGTGGAGAGTGATGTATGATGGGCTTGCCGGTGGATGCGAAATTGGAATCTAGAGGTTATCATATGCCCTCTCGGTGTGTTTGTTGTCCTAATGGAGGTAATCGAGAGACTTTGCCTCATCTTCTTTTGCAGTCGTCCATTGCCCAAGATGTGTGGATGTATTGGGCGGGTTTCTTTCAGTTTTCGTACCATTATACCGATATTGTTGATCTTTGGGATGTGTGGTGTAGAGGTCAATCGAAGCGTAGACAGATTGGTTTGGTGCGTATGGGGATTATGCTTTTTTCTTGTTGGGAGATATGGAAAGCTCGGTGTAAATCTATTTTTGAAGGAATCCTATGTACGGGCCGACTATTGTGGCGTCGGTCAAGCGGTCTTTGGTGGAG